>JAKZJZ010002019.1:0-21261 GCA_022702705.1 Papilionanthe hookeriana x Papilionanthe teres
ATCAACATAATGAGTCTACGGACATTAACGTACTTGGACATCGATGTGGAAGAACTCTCCGTAGATAAAATGATGTTAAGAGGATTCCAACGGAAAGGAGAAAGATCTCTTGGTTCGATAACGCTACCGATGAAGGTTGGTGACTTAGTAACAACCGTGAAATTCCATATCATCGACGCGGACACTTCGTTCAACGCCTTACTTGGCCGCGGATGGATTCGCGAGCATAATATGGTTCCGTCAGTCATTTCGCGCAGGTGTATCGAATGCTGAGGATGGTCGAGAACATTGCATAAAAGGAGATCTACAGCAGTTTTCGATACACGTAGGCATTCGTGAAGACGCGCCGTCTACTTACTGCGCCTCCAGGAAGGCCGTCGCTGTCCGGAGAGATGTCGTGTTGAATAAGGTCGAAGATTCCAAAGAATCGCGGGAGCGAGGCCAGGTCGATTCCGATTCAACGATATCCCACCATTCCTTCACAGTGAAGAGGTGGAAGTTCTTCTAGCCCACGCATCCGAGGGTCGAGGCGGGGACGCGGGCGAGGGAGAAGCCTAATAATATATTGAACGGAAAAGACCGACTATCAGCATAGACGTGGAAGAAGGTTCCGAAGAAGAAAAATTCGCCAAAGACGCAATGACAGTCAACCAAAAGAAACCTCAGTTCGAGATCTCTCTCGAGGATAAAGAAAAGAGTGAGTACGAGTCGATGTATGATCGGATTAACCACTATGTTCAAGCCATGACCTTAACCCCAATTTGCCCTCAGCGGGTCGGGAGCTTAGAGGTTAAGGAAGTTCATAGTGCGGGCATGAAACCGATCAAGTTCCACAGTGCTTCTCCTTCATCTAGATCGCGGAAATCACCTGTAAATTTGGATGAAAATGTTTCTAATGAATTAATGGAATTACCTTTAGTTACTTTTCGCTAGTGTGTACAAAAATTAATTCAACGAGGATATGTGCCGAAACAAATGTCGAAGGATAGGTTGCAATCGTTTGAAAAGTTATAGCATACAGAGGAAGAAAGCTTAATTCAGCGAAGGTCCGGGTTTGCCTGTACGATAGACTAAGTCGATGGTTCGATTTGTGACTTAGTCATAGTCTACTAGTGACGAGAAGAAGAATGCTTACAAGATGCGAGGATAATTACGAAGATTCTCCGATGGAGTGACGCACCGCTGCATCTCGAGTGAGGAAATCAAGTCGACGGTCGATGAGTTGAAAGAAATCGACCTCAGGGATCGGAAGAACGACCTCGACCACACGCTTTATAAGTTCTCCGCGCCGGCAGAAGAATCGCGAGAATTTGATTAAACTTTTGTCGAGGTCGAAGATTGTTTCGCATGGAAGCTACGAAGAAATGCCGGAGTTTGTCTCCGGCATGTTGCGATCACACGAAGCTTGGACTGGATCGAAAGATAACTCCAGTGAAGCAAGCTACCAGAAGAATGCGCGCCGAAATAGAGCAACGAAGTCATCGGCCGAGGTGAAGAAGCTAATCGATGCTAACTTTGTGCTGGAGGAGCACACCACGTGTGTTAGCTAATGTGCGCACTGTTAAGAAGAACGAGACAGTAAGTGTGTGTATGTGTCGACTTCGGTGGACTTAACAAAGCTTATGCCCGAAGGACGAGTTTCAGTTGTCGATACCGGGGATCGATGGTGGACATCGCGTCTCGCACGGAGCTCTATATCATGGATGGATCTGCGGAGTTACATACCGGATCGAGATGGCTCGGAGGATGCAGTGCTTACAGCTTTCGTAACTCCAGATCGGAATCTACTCGCCTGCACGAGTAATGCCGTTCGGTTTAAGAACGCGGAGCCACTTGCAAGCGACGATGACTAAGATCTTCGATGACGCCATCCGCAACCAAGTCGAATGCTTACGTGGACGACATCAGCCATCGAGAGCGAGAGTAAAGGAGAACCACTTGTATGACCTGAGGATTGTGTTTGAACGATTACGGTATATCATCTCGAGATGAATCCTTGAAATGCGCGCTTCGGCGTTACGTCCGGGAAATTTACAGGATTCGTTGTCCGTCATCGGAATCGAAATCGATCCGAGAGAAGACTAAAGCGATATTAGAAATGCCTGCTCACTGAGGCCACGAAGCGGTTACGCCCTTTTCGAGGAAGTTGGCATCCTAAGGCGGCACCATATCTATCTGGTCGGGTAGGTGTCGGCCTTTTTCGAATTTACTCCGAAAGGATCTTAAATTTGTTTGGGGAGAGCCGTGTCGACGGACTTTCGAAGATATTAAGAAATACGACGACATCTCGTTTGAGCGGCCGCATCCGGGTAGGCCGTCGATCACTTTACAGCGCGGCTTTAGATGAGCTCCCCGGAGCGCCCCACTCGCCGCCAGTCGATGACGAGGTAAAGAAAACGCACTCTCTACTTCGGGTCGACGTCTCATACTGTAGAGGTAAAGTATCGTCACATTGGGAAACGTTATTGCGAGCTTTAGCTTTTGTGCTCGAGCCGTGGAGACATTACGTGTTGTCTCGTAAGGTCGACACGATTTCGAAGGTTGATCAGTTGCGATATTTGATGCACCCGACCAGACGACTTTCCGGGACGTTTAGCGAGGTGGTCGATGATATTATCAGAATTCGATATAACGTTCGTGCCTCTTCGCGCCATCAGAAGTGGTGCTTCTGCAGCTCTTCTCGCAAATAAGACCCACTACTAGCGGGTCCCCTCTCAACAGAAACGAAGCCGTCTACTCAGGATGAATCGGATAATGCAGAGTAAGAGGCTGACGCTCGGCGTCGGGAGACGTACTCTCGACGGAGCTTCGTCGGCCGGGCAGGGATAAAGTGATCGGTGAACGGCGGCCCCCGGCAGAAAGCACGGGGAATCGGCTCGATCTTCGTTACTGCCTGGATCGGGGAACGTCGCGATTCTCGCATCAGCTCGTCGGAGCGCGTGCGCCGATAACGAAGCAAAAATACGAAGTCGGCTTAGTCAGCAGGTGATTAGAGTCGACGGTCCCGCTGGACCTGCGGAACATCGCGGGTGTCACGCGCGAGCTCTCGGCACTTTGTCGTTCAAGACGAATGGACAGCAGGACAGTCTCTGGCGGGCCTAAGGGGCCCGGCGAGGAGACATCACAGGTGCGTCGGCGGTTGCTGGAGCGGCGCATCCGCACGCGGTGTTCTGCAGGTCCGCCGAGCATCGGACGACGTCTCAGCGTGGACGCTTTTGCAGTCTAAATCCCGCTGCCGAGTCGGATGTACCGCCCACCGAGGGTCCGTCGACATCACCGTGCGCGGACGTCGGGCCTGGCTCCGGGATCGACCTCGACGGGCCAGATGAGTCGGGAAATGAAGAAGCAATCGGGCGCACGGTGACCGTCGAAGATACAGCCGACGGTGGCGCGGCCGTTGTTGTCGACTACTTACGGACGGGGAGCGCTGCTTGGGAGGATGAAGGCCGGTCGACATCGTGGTCCAGGAAAAGATCGACGTCAGTATCTCTGACCGACGACGTTTTGTACGTGGCGGTCCGCCGATCGGATGTGCTACGATGTGCGAAGGCGCAGCGTGCAGCGCAGAGTATCGCTGTAGCTGTCTTTTGCGCCGGATTGTTGGCAGGTGCTCGCTGGAGTCGGGCCGAAAACGGCGACGAAGATTAAAAGGCCTCGGATATTATCGGCGGCAATGATGTCCGGTCGCATCGGAAACGACGAAAAGCGTGTCAACACGTGCCAGCAGGCGTGCGCGGTGGTCTCGCATCAGCCTCCAGGTGATGCTTTAGCACCCGACGGCTGCGTCGCGGCCATTCGAGTGTTGGGGCACGGATATAGTGGGTCCGTGGACGCCCTCCGTCTTAGAGGACAGATTCATTCTCGCGGCTACGGATTACTTCTCCACAGCGGGCGGAGAGGCCGATGCGGTTGCGGAGGTGCATGACGACGGCACGTTCTTCGCCGTTTTCGGGGCAACCGGGTTGCTCCGCCGTTTCGGTGTTCCGCGGGAATGCGTCTCCGATAACGGGTCCACGGCTTCAAAAGCACACAGGTGCGATGCCGGCGTTTGACGACGCCGGGATAGACTAGGAGATGCTGCTACGATCTTCTGCCCTGAGGCAACCGCTGGCGGCGGAAGCATTCAGCAAGGACTGCGCGCGATTCTCTAGAGAACGGCTGGTGACAAACAAACGACAGCGCCAGCGTCGAGAACCGCAAGCCTTGCGGAGGCGTACCGGGACGACGGCCGAACGCCGAAGCAGGCTCCGCGCCGTACGGCTGCAGTATGGGTCGGCCGTTCTCCGGTCGAAGCTCGGCCTACCCTCGCTCGAGAATCGCCGTCGCCGACGAAGATTGCAAAACGGAGACAACGCCATTACTACTGACCAAGAACTGTAGTGCCTCAAGGATGAAGGTTGCTCGCGCGATTGCAACCACTGAACTTTGTCACGCGAAGATGGTCTGATGCCCACGACGAGTCGGTCCGCCCGAGGTCGGCTCGAAAGTTGGTGATCTCGTCCTCGGTTCTCAAAAAGACCTGATTACTCGCACACCGCAAGTAGGTGGAAAGTTCGAGCTCGGCTTCGGAAGAATGGGCCATTCGTCAGACGCGAGAAAGTCCTATTCCGGAGGGTCGCCGCCCAGCCGGATTCCTGAGCGGAGAAGCCACGTCATGCTTGGAAATCGACCTGGCAGCGTTACGCGAGCAAATGCTACGCTGCGGCGACGTGTCGAAGAACGAGTCCCGAGACGACGCTAGCTCCTGAGCATGTTGCTACTACGTAGCTGTGACCGGTAGGTTCCAAAATTTTGTAATAATGAAATTTTAATAAAATAAATTTTCACAAGATAATAAAAATGTTAATAATGCTTCGCCAAGTGGTTTTCGTTATCTTCGTTAGCAATCCCGCTTTCCTAAGCGCACCAAACAACTCTACACTGTAACGAATTAATTCACTTAATTATAAGTTGTTTCGTCATTGCTCGTTTTGAGTCCAAAGCCTGCCGGCGAGGTCCCACTGTTGTCGCGCGGGAGAATCGACGAGTCCGGGGTGCGGACTCTCGCCTTTAAAGACGGACTTAAATCACAACATTGATGGATGAGAAGGAAAGGCGGGCAAGGCGGTGTGTGGCAAATGTCGACTCGGATTTCTGCGGGGTGATACGCGGAGTGATGGGGTTCCTCCATGCGAGTTAGTCCGGCCTTCCGAAACGGCCGACAGCGAAATTTGTTGTCCGGAGCTCGGCCGCCGTAGAAATCGGGGAAGCCCGTCGAGACGAAGCAGTCGGCAGGAGGTTTCGATCGGGTCACACCTCAGTACCGAAGGTCAGAGGATGCGCCCGATCGGCTTCGCTAAGCTGCGGCAGGTGACCTACTCACCGCGAACACGGGACGGCTCCCCGCGATCGCGCCACGGATGCGGACATGGACGAGGAACGCTACCGTCGCCAAGCGCCGCCGTAAGATCGAAGCATTCGAAGAAGACGAAGCCCAAAGAACGTTCCGCGGTGGCTCCCACCAGCGCGGAAGAAGTAGACGACAATCCAGAAACGAAAGAAACGTCGGCAGGCTACACAACTGCGGGGAAGCACCGAGACAGAGCACCGCAGCGCATCTCATGAGCCAGCGCCAACGCCCGTCAAGAAATTTTTCACGGTAGGGATGTCCCGGGGTGCGACGCGGACTTTCCCCGACAGCGGCTCGCGTGGGAGGCCGTTCTCAGTAATGCCCACGGCTAAGCCACGTGCCCACCCGGAGGAATTCGGGACGTACGAGGCTTACGCACACCGCCTCTGCGAGGAGAGACGGGGGCACACTGACAGGCGTGGAGTCCCTGCGTGCCGCGGTTCCGTACGGCCTCGACGACGGCGAGACAATCCGGCATCGTCGTGATGGCCAAAATCGAAAGCAGCTAGAATACGCAGCGACACATGCGAGACATGAAGATGTGCTACGAAAGCGAATATCTCTGGGCGGACTCGAGTTATACACGAAATGTCTTCTCGGGAAGAGACCGGAGGGAAATTACGTTGTGTATACGGATTGCGACGAAGTGGCGGAAGGTATCTACGAGGGAGAAGACGTGCTCCAGGGCCGGTAAATGGAAGCGCGGCGAGGGCAGAATCACGATTCAAAGGTGTAGTTGTCGCTAGGCCCCGCTGGGCGGACAAGAAGGGAATCCCCTGGGATCCTGCCATATGATGAGGTGGACCGACAGCCACCACGGGAAATAGCAGATGATCAAAAGGATGATAGAACGGCATCGTGTTGCCCGCGCCCAGTATGTCCCTAATACCGCACGTACCAATATCTGGCCACGAGGTGGACCGCATCCCGCCTCGCGCCGGCCATCGCGATTTCGTTCGGCCTTTACGCACGGTCTCGCTTCTCGTGGGCCGAAAAGCGATATTCCTCTTCGGAAGAGAGATACGGCATCGTCTCGGACCGGAGACGCCGTATGCTGCGTGAAGATTCCGCCTCGCCAATCGGATGCCTGTTTTTGGTTTTGAAAGGAAATTGGAGCAAAATTTAGCCTAAGCGCCGCATCCTGGGAGTGCGGATACGAAAGAGTCTCCGTCACTTTCAGGGAGGTGGACGTAGTGCAAAGCGCCGTACTACTTACGAGCCGTAGGCCGTAGCCCGGAGGAGCCGTGGTCCGGTTACCGCCGCGGCATGCTCGTACCTTCTAGCGTATGCGAGGTGACTTTGCTCCGGAGCGCGCAGCGATGATTACGGCTCGCTGTCACGCGACGTACTCGCAGCGACGTCTACTAGTTCTGTCTGAGGCTGCCGATTCGGGCAGATACGCACGTGTTCTGGACTCGGCTTTGGACGTACACGCAGATATTTCTGGATGTTCTTTCAATGAAGACATCATTGTACCAAATTTTCGAATCGAATCAACGAAAATGTTCTCTCTTCGCAAGTCGATACTTGTGTCGGAATATACTTCCAGATGCTAGGCTTACGAATGAAATGCCGCATGACTCAGCGTTGGTCGAAATTACAACGAACAAAGCAACGAAACAAAAACGCACTAAAAAAAAAGGAATGAAAATGAGAAAATAAGTAAAAATGCGAAAATTGAAACAAAATCCGTAATGTTAAGAAAACTTAAAATAATGAAATTTAAAGTGAAATTCGAGTTCCGCGTCTCTCGTGATCAAATTCCCGCGAATTCCCCGTACTCTTCCCAAACTTCCCGAGCTTCTTACTCCTGTGCGATTTCTCTCAAATTCTCACAAGTTTCCATAAATCTTCATAAATGTTCCGCATAAATCTTCATAAATTCCTTCAACGATAAATTCCTCATAAATTCTCCACCAATTTCCATAAATTCCGTGGTGGTCGTGGCAGGCCGTCCGATTCCTTTTTCCGCAATCTTCCGTAAATTTCCATAAATTGCAGGTCGGCTGCAGGTCGTCCGATTCCTTTTTCCGCATTTTCCGTAAATTTCCATAAATTTCAGAGGCTCGGCAGGTCGTCCGATTCCTTTTCCGCAATCTTCCGTAAATTTCCATAAATTTCGTGTCGGTCTGAGGTCGTCCGATTCCTTTTTTCCGCTTTTCCCGTAAATTTCCACAAATTTCGGTGGTCGGTGCAGGGTCGTCCGATTCCTTTTTCCGCAATCTTCCGTAAATTTCCATAAATTCCAGGGTCGGTGCAGGGTCGTCCGATTCCTTTTTTCCGCTTTTCCCGTAAATTTTCATAAACTTCCGGGTCGGTGCAGGGTCGTCCGATTCCTTTTCTCACTTCCTCCTAAATCGAAACTCTTCTCCGAAATTAAAGTCAAAATTAAAACCCAAAATCGAAAATTGAAATTGAAATTAAAATCGAAAAACAAATTGAAATTGAAATTGAAAGAAAACAAAGTAAATCGAATCCGGATTTGAAATTTGAAACCTGAACTTTAAATCGCGGCGCTTAATCGAATTCCTTTTCTTTCCCTCTTTTCCCCAGCCTGAAACTACTCACTCTCTTCTCATTCTCCGTCCCGTCCTAAGTATTTTACTTTAGACGAGCTGCGTTGGCTTGTCGATCTCTTCGGCCAGCACCAATACGCGCGGTGTGCTCCGTCCGGCGCACCACACCTATCGGGGGTCCATTCGTCGACCTCGTTTTTGTCGAGGTTTAGCTTTCCTCCTAGGATTTAAGTGCTCCTAGCTTTAGAGCTTCCCGACGATCTTAGATTCCTAAGCACTCGGCCCACCTCGCTTTAGAATGATCGAAACCACTTCGACACTCTTTTAAAGTCCCGGTACGGAGTTCCTCGACACTCTAGCTCACAAGCGGCGTAGGTCGGAATTGGCGTTAGGACTCCAAATTGAGTTCCTATGTGACCACCTGGACCTGTGATAGCTTCGTGCACATTTTCTCGCACTACCGAAGCACAAATTCCTCGAGCCACAGACCTCGACGTCTTCAAATTATTCTCGCACCGATCAAGACGGAAATCGAATGCGGTAACGAGCGACATCAAAGCCGAATTTCGCCGGCATCGAACTCGACGCACTTTCGACTCGACCGGCGACGAGGTTCTCCGAACGGTCCTCGGATCGCGAAACGTACCGCGCCGTTGTCGTCCGGAACGTCGAATTCGCTAGGAAAAGGCGCATAACTCGTCGTGTTTGAGCGCGGACCCGCGACGTAAAATTTACCGATTTTTATTAAATAAATTCTTTTTTTCCTATTTTAACCCCTATTTTAAACCCTAAATCCTTTTTTTCTCTACCTGGGCTCGCCTTTCTCTTTTCCTCTCGAGCCCGAGCCTTCTCTCCGGTTCCCGCGCGAGCTTCGACGATGGTCCCGTACGCCGCCACTCCCCGGCATCTCCGCTCGTAGCGAGCCCTTCGGCCTTCCTCGCCGCCACCTCGCTCCCCGCCGCCTCTTTTCGGGCCGACTTTGTCGCCACTCTCTCCTCTCCCCTTTTCTTGTCGAGCCTCCTAGCAAGTGGTTCGGCTTCTCTTCGGCTATTCTCTCTCGAGGCCGGCCATAAAAGCCTCTCTTGGATTAGGGTTTAGGGTCGGCTCTTATTTTGGCTAGCCGGTATCGTGTGCCGTCCTTGCCTCGCTTCTCCCCCTCCCCCTTCTTTTTCTCTCGCTACTTGCGGTTCTCCCCGAGTCGGTTGCTCGGCTTCGAGTTTCGGGCCGTGCCGTCGGGTTCCGTGCGTCGAGTCCGTAGTGGGGCTTGCTTAATTTCTCACCGAGGTATGGGCTCCTTCGATTTTAGCTTTTATATTCGAGATTACCTATGTGCTGCTCTTCCTTGTGTGGACATGGTTTTCATAGTAAAAATGACATGCTCTCGTTCTTTCTCTTCTTTATTCATGCAGTTTGATGTGAAAATATGGAATGGTTTATTTAAATTTATATGCATGTGGAGCTTGTCCTTTGCTCCTTTTTAATTCTTCTTTATCAAAAGCATGTTGGGGGGGAACTTGTGCCGATTCAATGCAAGTTTTATATTTATTTTCATTCGAAATATGTCAAGTTCTACATCGGATATGTCGGAGATATAAAAACGCTTGTAGGCTTCATGATTCACTATGTTCTTAAGTCTCATTTTGCTCTTACTTGAGTTCTGTCGTTGCGTTTTATTTTTCATTTTGGGAGAAGTTTCGGGGGTCGTTTCGCTGGTTTTGTTTTCTCGTTTTTAACCTTTCCCCTCATCGGTCTCGTCTCGATTGCCCCGTGATTGGATTGCTGTTCCCCGTTTTGCGGTTTTCCTCGATTTTGAATGATGCGAGCCCTAGCTTGGCTCATGGTGAGCTTCGGATTAAGAGCATTTTTTATTTCATGCTAAAGGAGCTTGAGGGGCCAGTTTTAGATTTTTGTTTCTCGCTTGGTCTCGTAATTTTTTCGATCTTGACTTTCATATTGGACGGACTTGATTTGCTTTATCTCGCGGTTTTCCGGATCTTAATTTGCTTGAGCCTACTTTAGCTCGATGATGGTCAAACCCCGTTATAATCTTCGATTTTAAACTCGGTTTAAGATTTGGTTTCGGCCTTATACGACTGCTTTCTCGTTAGCTCCGCGGTTTTCTCGATTTCTGGGTTGTTTTGGCTCTCGCCGTCCTCGGCTTTTGGGCTCGGCTTGCGTTCGTCGTAGCTCGGATTTGAAGCTCGCGCGACCGTAGGTTCAGTGCGTCGGATTGTGGGGGTTTTCCCGCAGGTTTGAAGTGAGGCTTTGCAGTGGCTCTGCCGCACCTTGTTTCGGGAGCTCCTCGAGGGCTCGGCTCTGGCTCGATGTCGAGCCGGGGGTTATGTGAATGGCTTGTTTGAGGAAGCTTGGCCGTGAAGCCTCATTTATGTTTTTTTACTATTGAAGCTCGACCGTGAGCCTCTTTATGGAAGCTTGGAGTAAAGCGAGGACTTCATCTCTTGTCGCTCCCTTTGTCGTGATTGCGGCCGTGGGCCTCTCCTTGCTTTTGTCTCGCCGAGAGCCTTAATGGGTGTGGTGCTTCTCCTTTCTTACTCCATGTTACACTTGCACATGAATTTGGTGAGAGGGGTGCGAGATTGCCCTCCATTTGCTTCAATTAAGATTTTTGAAGGTTGATATCAAAGTTTGATGCATGAGCATGAGTTATGGCAATTACGTGATAAATCTGACGTCTGGACCGATGAATCGCTTTACGCCAGTTGTTTCAGTTCTCCAGAAATTTGTAATATGAAATCGGAAAATAGAAAGAAAAAAAGAAAAAAGAAAGACAGTGAAAGGGCTGAGCCCTGGAGTTTTGTGATGGCCCTCCTAGTTTAGTGACCTGTGTCCAAGACTAGGGCAAGAATTCTTTTCTTTTTATTTTGTTTTATTTTCATTTTATTTTTACTCATGATTTTACCGTAATTGGGGAAACGGGAGTGTGTTCTTGGGGTCTGGCTTCACCCTCTCCGAGAGCGTCGCGGTGCCTTTTAGTCCTTTTCATGTGACATGCGAGTGCTCGGCTGGGAGTCCAAGTCGATTTACGTGTTTTTTGCGATTATCGTAAATCGACCACTTCTTTCGAAATCGTGCTGCCGAGCCGCTTCCGTCCTCCTTTCCGACCGTCTCGTCCCGTTCACCTCGTTCTTCGTCAAAGCACACACCCTACAGGGGACGTGTGTGTGCGCATATAACCTCCTCATGGTATGCGTCGTATCAAGCAAGTGCTCGTGCTGACGTGCGATGTGGTACGAGACCGCAAAACGAGAAAAATTACGAGAGCGCAGTGCACGGGGCCGCTCGACTTGGAGACTGCAGGAGAGGCAGAGCGGTGAATCACGGAACCGTTCGACCGTCCCGGGGTTCTACCGCCGACGCCTAACGTTCGTAGACCTAGTCCTATTGTGATAGTCAGCCCGTGGATCGAAATGTTTTAAAACAAAAAAATACATGTTCGAAAATACAAAATTACCTCCAACTACTACACACAATCTACTTACGCACTGCTTTTCTACTTTGCATGTTAAAAAAAAAAAAGAATGTATGAAAATTTATAGCAGTCACTACGGTCACTATTCGAGCCTGGGTCAGCTTCGCTCTCCGCAAAGTCTGGCCTGAAGATGGCCGACTCGGGTCGTGATATTAGACACAGCTTCCGAGTCCGAAACACCACCATCTGTTTACTTGCCGTCTTCTTTTCCGTAGGCCCATGGCTTTCTTATGGTTCGCCATGAGTTTAGCTGGTCGTCCGTGGGTTTTCTCACCAGTCTTTTATGCGCTTTCACTAGCGGTTTGTTTTGTTTTCGTTTGTGGCTTTTCTCGGAGTTTTCTACTTGGACGTTTCTTTTCTTTCTTTCTCGACTTTCTCGCCGTTTTCCTTCGTTTCTACCGGTCGGGTCTTACATGCTTTCGTGCTTTCGCATCGCATCAGTAAGTACTCGCTGAATCGTAGTGCTTCACCCACCAGCACTCTGCTTTTCATGGCTTAACGACTCTCCGCAGAATAAAAATAATAATAATAAACGGTGTACTTGATCGCGTGAGTGATATAGCGAAAGCATCTGATCTCCTGCTGGATCGCTTTTACTTTCCTTATTATTATACCCGTCGTTATATTTTACTTTTCAGATATATTTCATATGTTGTCATTCTGTTTCTCTCGACATATACTCGCTAAGACGTTTTACGTTTCCTCAGACTTTCTCCGCTCAAGACTGTTTAATTCGTTATGGCGTTATTCGTTATGCTCATATTACGCTCCCCGTTACTTAGTTCATATTCATGCCACTCGTACAGACACACTCACCGTCGTAATAAAAATAATAAATGACTTGCATGCTCATTTTAACTTAAAACTTTAAATCTAAACTGCGATCCCTTTGGCTGCGAGCTGGGAGCCTGATTAAGCGTGGCAAAGACGCCATCTTCTTCGAAAAACCCGTGTGACATCGCAAAGTCATATCCATTAGTCTGGTCAGTTTAAATATGAGCGCAGGCTTCGAAGTAGTTCGCTTAGCGCACATAAATCCTCACCTTTTCTTTTATGCCTTCGCTATGACCACTCTCGTGCGATATAAGCCCTAACCTCGCTTGTGCCTCAAGGTTGTCGTCCGATACTGACGTAAGTTCTCCTATCTTTCGGGTAGTTTGCGATAATCAGACATTATGCCAACGTAATTCCTATAATTAATTCGCAAGATTGAAATTAAAATAAATCTTTTTCCAAAAATTTAAAGCCCAACCATGATAGGATGTCGGGACGTCCTCGAGTCACCTCGAGACTCGTGACATCCCCTACCCTTCTTTCTTCGACTCTGTAAATAATCTGTTCTCTTTCTGCTCTTTCACCCATTGGATTTCCTACTACCAAATTTCGTCGAAAACCCTACGGCATTCAGATTCGTGAAGATAGAAACCAGCGATCTAAATCGAGAGTTCTCCTAGTCGACTTCGGTCGTTCGAGGGTAATTAACTATGGGGCCATTGCCTACAGGGAGTTTTAAAGACCGCGATAATATAAACCCTATTTGATGCCTTTGTATTAAATAGCGGAACTGGCTTGTCCGTACATAAAGTGTCGCGATGCACGAACGGATGTCATGAATTTTGTGGTTTATTTGATCGAGCGATATTGTTGAGTGAGGTGTCTATTCTTCGGAATAGATGCGTTATTCGCAATATCGCGCTCGTTCATTCGAACTCTGCTAAACGAATGAGATCCGTCCTTTATCATTCTAATATTTTAAAATTTAAAAAAAAATCTTATTTTCAAAACTATATGCATATATCCATTAAATTTAAAAAGACAAAAGACGCAAGGCGCTCCTAAAGCGACCAAGCAGGTAGTGCCTTTAAGTATATTAAATAAGGCTTAAAAATGTCAGTTGTGTTTATATTTACCAGATTCAATAGGTTATTAAGTTCTTTTTAGGTGATCTTCGACGTGTCAGAGGAGTTGTAAGCTAAAAAGGGCATCCATTACTTACAATAGCGAAAATAATAGTAAAGCTGATGCATTCAAACTATGACATGTAGTTTTTATGCAGTATTTTATGTTGCTTAAAGTGTTGGGTTTATATTATAATCATCAACACTAAAGTGTATTTATTTATAAAAATGGTAGGACACAATCATGTTAAATAAGTTGATTATTTGCGAGAATACACATCGAGTATTGGGACATTCTCATTGGGCCGAGAATATGCCTCTTAATGTCTTGAGACAACTTGTGAGTTTTCACGAATGAAAATCAAAGCGACTCGTTTTTGTTCAATTCGGTAGAGTTTACCGCTTGTAAGGACCTTGCTGAAATATATTTTAACTTAGATAATGTTTCACCCATGCTTGATAAAAATTAATTATTGAAAATAGTAATCTTTTTAGGAGAACTAGTCTATCTTTTTTTTTTTTTTTTTGACTTTTAAGGAAACTCTTCTATGTATTCTTGATTCACTCGTCAAGAGATTTTCTTTTCTAGAATTACATGCTCATTGAATTGTGGGATATTTTGATCGGTAAATTCATATACTATTATTAACTATATGTATTATTGGTTCAATTTAAAAGAGATGTTATTTAAATAGTTTTATAATATTGAACCTTGTCTAAAAGTGCTAAAAGAAAAAATAAATAATATTGGTTGATTCACATTTTATATGAATTTGCCCTGATACATTAAATCCCAAGAATGCCCTTAAAGGTATATTAAAACAAGGTTTCTTAATATTTAGATATAACTTCTCATTCCATAATATTTTGAAAACATTTCTAAGATGGACTAAATGGTCCTCTTTAGTCTTACTATAGCCTTGGGAAGATGTTAACATGAATTTTGATCTCAGCCTTGGGAATTATGAATTTGCTTGATGTTAAGGAATTTTTGTACAAGTTAACAGGAATTATGAATCATATTCTTCAACTTACTATAGCCTTGGGAAATATGAATCATATTCTTCAACTAAATGGTTCTCTCTAGCCTTAGGAAGATGTTAACATGAATTTTGTGCGGTTATTAAGATGAACTTATTTTGAACGACTCCATTTTTGCGTGACAAAATGCCTTTTTAAAAGGAATTTAATTCTCTACCATGTAGTAATTATGTTTTATGCACAGCGAAATTATATTTCAATAAAGTAGTTATATGGCTTACTTAAGAATATTGCTTTTGATAGGTATGTGAAATTTGTGGCTCATATTTTGAAAATTCTCTAGGAAAAAAAAATTTATTTTTCTTATCACCCATAATTTGATGGGAAAATTGTACTTGTTAAGAGTATGGGTATTTTTAATAATTTCTAATAAAACGAGTATGCATCTAGTTGGGATTGATATTACATATAATCGAATTTGCTTATAATACATACATCAACTAGTTCTGTAAGCATGATATCTTTGAAAGAGTCATATTTTTTAAACTTAGAAAAGAATTTGCATTAAATATTCACTAATTTATATATATACTAGAGCTATTACTTCTGTTCTAACAAAAGGAGGATTGACCAAGTATTTTCCTATTTAAATTGGTTGCATTAGGGATATGCTTTAAGCCCATATCTTTTTCCTTTAGTTATGGACGTTCTTAGTGGATTTTTACAGGGTGATGCACCTTGGTGTATGCTTTTCGATGATGATATCCTTCTTGTGCATATGATTAAAGAAAGAGTTGAGGAAAAACTTGAATTATGTAGGTCTATTTTAGAGTCTAAAAGCCTTCGTTTGAGCAAATCTAAAATTGAATACATGAAATGTAATTTTGGTAGTAGTAGATCTAGTGACAAAGTTGTAATAATGGGTGATCAAATCAGTAAAAAGAATTAACATTTTTAGATATCTCGGGTCTATTGTAAAGTGATGGTGATATAAATGTTGATGTTATTAGTAGAATTCAAGTTGGTTGGTTGAAGTGGAGGAATACATCGGGTCTATCTTGTGATAGAAAAGTATTGCGTAGACTTTAAAGGAAAATTTTATAAGATGGTTGTGAGACATGCAATGCTTTATGTTATATAATGTTGGCCTATAAAAGAGAAGCGTAAAACTAAATTAAGGGTTGCTGAGATGAGAATACCTAGGTGGATGAGTGACTTTACACTTAGAGACGAAATAAAAAATGAATATTTACGTGAAAGGGTTGGTTTTAGCTCCGGTGGCAAACAAGATTCATTTGAGTTGTCTTAGAGGGTTTGTTCATATTAAACGTCGATTATCCGATGATCCATTTAGGAGAGTAGATGTTTTAGATGTGATTTAGTTAAGAAAGGTAGAGGTAGACCTAAAAAGACACGGGCATGTTGTATGAAAAAATAATAATAATTTATTAGAATTAAATGATAACATGAAACTTAATAGGATACTAATGGAGAAAAATGATTCATTTAGGTGACCCCGATTAGTGGGATAAAGGTTTGTTGTTGTTGTTGTTGTGGCACGATAGTTATAAGTCTATTGTTAATGTGAACATGAGATTTTTAAATATCAAACCATTTGATAAGATAATATTTGTTTAAATCTTAAAAGCTTTTCTCTAGGCATTTTTAGAAAATTAAGTGATTGAAAAAGGGACGATATAAAATCATGCAATGCCTTGGTGAAATGCTTATAAGTTCAAAATTCTAAAAGTTTTGATGATAGTACAATTTTTTATATATATGATTTGAGTTTGTACTATGCAGTGATCTTAATGCCTTATGTCTCCTTGAGTGAGCTTAAGCCTAAACGGGACAATTAACCAAGCGCTTTGCTAGGTGCTCCAAGCTTCTTGGATGCTTGGTTGTGAGACAGTAGATGACAAGTCGATGTTTTCTCTAATTTACTCTTTAATTGGTGTATATTCTCTCCAAAACAGTTGCAGCTTGTTTTACCTCTATTTATCTCAAATTTTAACTTCAGAAGATGAAGCATATCATTGCTTATTAGTAAACTAGTGGACATCGATTAGAGACATTTTATCTTTCTAGACCTATTGTAGTTGATAGCAAAATTAACTTTTGATTGGATTGGTTGTAGGAGGGCATTGATCAGTACAGATAGACAGGTTGGAGAGCAAGGCTGATTTTTCTTGTTTTTTGGAATCACATAACATGGAATGGGGAGAGAGAAAGGGGGGGAGAGGTGGGGGGGAGGCGATGATATGGTGGCATTGTCCCTATATATTTAGGTTAACTTTTTGGGTGGATGATCGTTTTATATTCACTATCTTACTAAAATTACTCACGTATATACACGACCCAAATACTGAGTTTTGTGGTCATTTTTTTTTCTTTTGGTTTATCATTAGTTTTGATCGGGGAGGGACGGGGAGAGGGAAGGGGGAGGGCGATGACGTGGTGGCAGCATCCCTATATATTGAGGTATCTTTTGGGTGGATTATCGTTTCATCTTCACTATCTTAACTAGAATTACTCTCTATGTACACGCACTTAGTGCTTGATTTTGTGGTCTTTTTTTTTTTTAATTTTATTCAGGTTTTATCAACATTAGTTTTGATCTTGACTTGTTTTTGAATAGGATGTTAACTAACAAACTTTGTGCTATTATCCTCAGGATATATATTGATGTATATCCAATGTAATTATTTGGGGTTCTGAAGGTGAATGGTATCCTAACACCATAATTGCATTGTTCTTTTCCTATACCTTGCTCTCATGTTCAACTGCTATTAAAGAGCGAGACTAACTCTTTGGTAGATTTAAATTCCTGTTTTGCTTCTTGGAGGAAGAAATAGCCTCTTATTTTGAACATATATAATGTTTAACATTTTTATAATTACCACCTTTGTGTGCTGATAAAGGTTATATATCGTTTGCAACATGAAACTCAATTTCAGTATAAATGTACTTCACGGGATAGTAAATCTTTGATGTTATTATTTCACACTCACATAGTCACGTGCATCCACAGATGAGTCTTAAATAATTTATCCGAGTCAACGATGTCGAATTGGACTCATCCTACGTTTTATGCTCGAGTCTAATTTATTCGCGGTCTTCACATTCATCAAATTTAGATCGTGGGATTAAGATGATCAAATGAAGTTTTGTTTTATTAGTATCCACCACAACATAAGGGATGAATGCCTTCGCCCTCTTAAGCGTAGATCGTCTCCGACGATGATAAGAAATTATATATTTCTTGTGTAGAGAATCTCTTTACATTTTTTAGTGAAGAAGCGCTTATTATAATTTAGGATGTAGAATGCTTTGATCAAGGTCTCTTTTAACGTATCGGAGTCATAAATCGGGAGGCAAGAGAATATTTTTCACATATGGGTAAGAACATCGCAGTACCACTCGATCAACGTGTTATTTCCACTAGCGGCTTGTTTTTTTGTTTGTCAATTTTGTGGAGGTGTATCAACTTCTTCATGCTCCACAACGTTTTTCTTTTTTTTATTCGTGGGGCTAATTGTCGTGGCAGTGTTTTGTCACTTTGAAGTTGCACTGCTTTTTTGTTTCTTAAAAAAATCTAAGAGCATTAGCAGCAGCATGCTTACATTCACCATTGTCATTTCACTTTCGAGGACTAACTTCTATTGCATTTTTGGAGTCATTAGAGGATGAACAACTTCATTTGTGTTGTTAGTGCCCCTCATAATGCGGTTTTTCATTATGGAATGTAAGCACTTGATCATTATCATCAATTTACGCATCATTAGCTTTTTCTATTTTGAGAATTTTCTTTGCCTCTCCGACTTGCTAAACCCCGTTGAATGATACCATATATAATGCAAATTTTATGTAATTAAATTGCTTTGTAAGGTGAAAGGTCGAGTGAGAAACTCGTCCCATCATTAGGAGAGCTAGTAATATGGATGGTTCTTCATTCTGAATAACTTTGTTCATTTTGGTCATGTCTTTTTTTTTTCTTTTTTTAATTTGACCTTTGTCAACTTCGCAATCTTTATCGTCTTTCACCAATTTGAACTTTCTCTGGCTAGCATGCTTAGATGAGAGTTGCCTTTCTACTATGTTTTGATTGGGTTTGATTGGGTTTTCTCATTCAACTCTTGGCCCAACTGCTTAATCGTTCACTTGATCTTATGGGAGAGGAATGTTTGTGAATTTTAATCTTCCTTGGCAGTGATTTAATTGCTGGATCTTGGGATTTGGGGAAATCAATTTTACTGGTGGTTGATCCCTCATTTTGATCTACAAGAATTTTTTTCTGACAACTGAATGTCACTACTTTTCTGTTTTGCTCTCCACTTTTTAGTCTTTGAAATTGTAGGAATTTTAAGACTATGTAAACAAATGGTATAGCCAATACTTTGGAGAACCTATCTTTTTGTTTCCTCTCGCTCTTTTTGCTTAAGTTGCATTCCTTCCTGAAGTGTGGTTTGTTATTACTTCTCGATTAACTTGCGGGCTTTCAAGGACCTGGTCGAAATGATGGGTCTTTTCCTTTTGATGTTAGGTACAAAAGTTGCCTTTATTTTTATTTTTCTGATCCTCCAATTTTTAGATTATTAAATTTATCAAAAATACATATTTTCTTTACGAGGTTTTGGGTGTGTCACTCTTTGCAGCATGGTCATCTTGATCATTTTCTCGCCGGAATTGATCAAAACCATCGATATTACCGGTCGAAGACCTTCGATAGTTTTTAAGCCGAATATCCATAGCATGCTCTTCTCTGAGTTGCGCTCACATTTCATGTTCAAATTTCTCCCTACACAAAATGTAGTTAAAAGGAGCTCCAATTGGCCTTATCAGGGTGAATGAACTTAGCAGTGAATATGATAATTTGTTGTTTGCAGGAGATTCTCAAAGCCTCGTTGTTGGAGATATGTCAAATAAAAGAAAAAAGAATAAGGCAGGTGACAGATTCATCAAGATTAAGGAGTCGAGTAATTTCCTTCTATCCGAGAAAAATGTATGACGATGGGGCTCCATCAATAACTATCAATTTAGATGTGTATTTGTTCAAAGAGAAATAGAAATAGTGAATAATGACAAAGACTATTACTAAATGTTAATCTTTCTTTATGATCGTCTCTCCGGCTTCTGTGGCTATTAAGCCGAGAACCGATTTAGTTCTTCAAAATCCGTTATGAAATTACGACGCCTAACGGAGTTTCCAAAGAGGTATGATTGAATTTTAAGCCTAAATAAATATGGTCTTTTTTGGGAAAACTGTGGAAGAGATTAACATCAATGAGAAAAGTACTGATCCCAAGCACAAGCAATTCAACAAGCTCTAGGGGATCAAACATCGATCTGTTTTTGTGAATTGCAATCTATTATGTGTTATTTTCATGACTCAGAAAGGTGACAATGCAAGACACAAATTTTACAGATGTCCAAAAAATGCAACGAATAGAGATTGTGAATTTTTCTAGTGAGTTAATAAATCGAGGAATGCAATATAGGAGCGAACTAACAAAAATATATATGCATTCGATGATAGCGTAGAAAACGATCGTCTAAGACTCAAGTTCTTTATGAAGACTTTACTTTGTTTGATTTTGTAATCGTAGCATTACTTTTATTGTTGTTATCATCAGTATTTGTTTTGACGACGTTTATGTATTTTGGATGACAAACCGTATTGCATCAAGTTTTTATTTTGTAAGCAAAAATTGTCTTTTTGGCCGAGATGATATAAATTATGAATTTCGGACTTTAATTATGCAACCGAACAAGTGTGTAATTGTTTGATCTATCGATTATCTTGTCATTATGTTGCTGTCGGAAGACATATTTGATGATTTCTTATGATTCGAGTAATGCTGATCGTAATTTGTTTTATGCTGTTGTATGTGAAAATAATTTGATAAATTATCATTTAAGAGGTATTATAGTCATTATGTCGATAAAGTAGCCGCTTTTAGAACTACGTCTTTCAAAAACGATACAGCTTCGAGCAACAGATTTTCAACAACTTTAAACCGGTTTTATAGCAATGACCGAAATAAACACACCCTAAATGAGCTTCGACTTTCTCGGGGGCTCAATACTTGTGGTATGACTTATTTCTACTATGATCGATGTGAATTTCTAATAAAATATCTGCAACCATAGCCGTGCATACCTAACCTAAAACGATCAATGCGGGACCACCGTACCATATGAAACCTAAATTGACAAATAATAACCTCGGCATTAATCATCTTAGGGTGCGTTGTCTTCATTGTGGCTGCAGAAAAGCTGCTTTTAAAACGTTATCGAAAATGTAACATTGCTCGAAGCTAGTGTTTCGAGTAGATAGGTCTATTTCGCGGTTTAAGCTTCGAGCTAATGATTGATGGCGATGTGCAGCAATGATATCATGGTGATCCGGTTCTCTCTTCGTCACATGGAATACTACCAACTCTGTTTCGGACTTTGTAAACCACACCCTTTGAAGTTTTCATTTTATTTTTAACCGAGCGTTCAAGCGAAATAGCTATATTAAGCACTTCTTAAAACATTTGAACTATTTGTCTTGTAATTATTGTTCGGTATGATAAACTAGCTATTATATACCTTAGGAACTTTCGTTAATATTGATACTCTTAAGGTGCCATTTGAAACACTTTTGTAGCGCATTAGAAAATCCCGTTTATTCATCCGGTATATTGTTTAATTATGAAAATTAAAAATACTTTGAAAAAAAAACTCCATTTTCAGTTATTTCGTACTTTATAACACAACTATTTTCTAAAACAGATTTTAAAGAGTTGTCGGGCATATTAAGTTCATTATACACGTACTTATGCAAACGATCTAACCTTTACGTTCGCGCCTCTCTCGTCCTCACTTTCATTTCATTCATATGCCTCTCGCCATTCTAAGCTTTGCTAATTCTCTTTCTTTTATATCGATAGACATTCTTTTCTCGTAAATGGTGGTGGTTTAATAATAAGCAATACGTAACTT
>JAKZJZ010000202.1:0-66114 GCA_022702705.1 Papilionanthe hookeriana x Papilionanthe teres
CCCATTAACCCAATAGGTCAACTTTTGACCAAAAAGTCAATTTTGGTCAAAATAGTCAATTTTTGACCTAATGACCACGCATTAATCCAATAGGTCAACTTCTGTCCAAAAATTCAACTTTGGTCAAAATTGTCATTCTCTCTCCCAATGACCAACCTATCAATCCGACAGTCAATTTTCGACCAAAATGCGAACTTCGCTAAAAAGATCAATCCTTAACCCAATGACCAACCCATCGCCTAATAGTAAATTTCGACCAAAAGTCAACTTTGGTCAAAATGGTTAATTTCTCGACCCAATGACCTCCCCGTCGACCTCAATGAGTTAACTTTCGACCAAAACTCACTTTTGGTCAAAATAATCAATTTTCGACCTAATGACCAATTATCGATCTAATAAGTTAATCTCTCGACTAAAAAGTCAACTTTGGTCAAAATTCATTAATCCTCGACCCAATGACAAACCCAAACCCAATAAGTCAACTTTCGACCAAAAAGTCAATTTCGGTCAAGATAAATCAATTTTTAACCTACCCATTAACCCAACAGTCAACTTTCGACCAAAAAGTCAACTTTGTAAAAATGGTCATTTTTCGATCGAATGACCAACTCATCGACCTAATAAATCAAATTTCGACCAAAAAGTCATCTTTCGGCCAAAATGGTCAATTCTTGTCCCAATTACCAACTCATCGACTCAACAGTCAACTTTCAACAAAAAGTCACTTTGGTCAAAATAATCAATTTCTAACCCAATGACCACTCCGTCGAATCTAATGGGTCAACTTTCGACCAAAAATTTAATTCTCGTCAAATTAATCAATTTTCGCTCTATGACCAATTATCGAATCTAATAAGTTCATCTTCGACCAAAATGCAAACTTTGGTCAAAATGGTCAATCTTCGACCTAATGACCAACCCATCGACCAAATCAGTCAACTTTCGACCAAAAAATTATCTTTGGTCAAAATAGTCAATCTTCGACTCTAATGGCCAACCCATCGATCTAATAGTCAAATTTCGACGTAAAAATCAATTTCGTCAAAATCAGAATTCGACCCAATGACCAATTATCGACCCAAAGAAGACAATCTTCGACCAAAAAGTCAACTTTGGTGAAAATGATTTATCCTCGATCCATCGAACAACCCAATGACCCAATAAGTCAACTTTCGATGAAAAGCGAACTTTGGTCAAAATGATAAATCCTCGACCCAATGACCAACACACCGACCTAATAGATCGATTTTCACCAAAAAAGTCAAGTTTGTCAAAATAGTAAATTTCGACTTAATGACCAATTGTTGAACTAATAGGCTAACTTACGACCAAAAAGTTAATTTTGGTCAAAATGGTCAACTCTTAAACCAATGACCAACCCATCGACTCCAACCGATCAACTTTCGACCAAAAAGTTAACTTTGGTCAAATTGTTAATCTCGACACAATGACCAACTCGTTAACCCAAAAGGACAATTTTCGACGTAAAAGTTAATTTTGCTCAAAATTGTCAATATTTGACCCGATGACCAACCTCATCGACCCAAAAGGTTAACTTTGAACAAAAAGTTAAATTGTCAAAATGGTCAATTTCTCGACACAATGACTTAATCGACAACTTTATTGGAAAAGGTCAACTCTCGATCTAACGAGCAACCCATCGACCCAATTTGTCAACTTTTAACTAAAAAGTCAACTTTGGCCAAATAGTTTATCATCGATCTAACGACCAACCCATCGACTAAATATGTCAACTTGATCAAACAGTCAATCTGCTTAAAATCGCTAATTCTGACCTAATGACCGTAGATCATCGACCTAAATAGGTAAACTTTTAACCAAAAAGACAACTTTGGTCAAAATGGTCAATCTTCGACCCAATGACAAACCCATCGATTCAACAGATAAATTTTGACTAAAAAGTCAATTTCGGTCAAAATAGTCAATTTTTAACCTAATGACCAATTATCGACCCAAGATAGTTAACCTTCGACCAAAAAGTCAACTTTCGTCAAAATGGTCAATCCTTCATCTAATGACCAACCTATCGACTCCATAGGGTCAACATTTCGACTAAAAGGTCAACTTTTGTCAAAATAAATTAATTTTTGAATTAATGACCAATTATCGACCCAATAAGTCAATGTCCGACAAAAAGTTAACTTTCGTCAAAATGGTCAAAGTTCTAACCAATGACAAACCCATTGAACCAATAGATCAACTTTCGACCAAAATGTCAACTTTGGTCGAATACCAAATTTTTGATCTAATGTCACACTCACCTATCCAATCAAGTCAACTTTCGACTAAAAAGTCAACTTTGGTCAAAATGATCAATTTTTGATCTAATCGACCAACCCATCGATCCAATAGATCGACTTTCAATCTAAAAGTCATCTTCAATTAAATTGATCTCATTCTCGATCTAATTGCTAACACATCGACCAAATAGTCAATTTTCGACTCAAAAAGTCAACTTTAGTTAAAATGGTCAATTTCTGCACCTAATATCCACTTCAATGACCCAATAGGTTAACTTTAAAAAAAAATTAATTTTCGTCAAAATAGTCAATTTTAATTGAACGCGACCACTCAATGACCTAATAGGTCAATTCTTTGATCTAAAGACCAATTATTAACCCAAGAAGCCAATCTCGACTAAAAAGTCAACTTTGGTCAAAATGGTAAATTTTCGACCCAATGACTAACCCAATGACCTAGCAAGTCAACTTTCGACCAAAAAATCAACTTTCATCAAAATGATCGACTTATCAGGTAAATGTGTTTGCCATCGGGTCAAAAGATCGACAATTTCGACTAATTTCAATTTATCGGGTCGATGTGTTTATCATCGCTAAGGATCGATCATTTTCACCAAAGTTAACTTTTTTGGTCGTAGATCGACTTATTGGGTCAATAATTTGTCATTAATTCAAAATTTTACTATTTTGATCAAAATTATCTTTTTAGTCAAAAGTTGACCTATTAAAGCTAATCTGCCGTTTGGTTATCGGTCAATGATCGATCATTTTCACCAATGTCAATTTCTTGCGTCAAATGTCAACTATCGGGCTAATGGGTCAGTCATCGGGTCAAGGATTGTCCATTTTGACCAAAGTCTGATTTTGTCGGAGATCGGCTTATCGGGTCAATAACCGTTTTTAGGTCAGAATCGATTATTTCGACCAAAATCAATTTTGGTCAAAAGTTAACCATCGGGTTTATGGGTGGTCATTAAGTAAAAAATCGACTATTTTGACTAAAATCGACTTTTGGTCAAAGGTTGACCTATTGGGTCAATGGTTTCGACATCAAGTTGAGGAATAACTTTGTCACTCAAAGCCGACTTCGTCGTGATATTAATTTATAGTGTCATAATCAGTCATTAGGTCCAAAATTCAAATATTTTCGACCAAAGTCAATTTTTGATAAAAAGTTAACCCAACGGGTGAATGGGGCGGTCATCATGTCAAAAATCGACCTTTCGACCAAAGTCGACTTTTTAGTCAAAAGTCGATCTATTCGGTCAATGAGCTGGCAATCGGTCAAGAATCGACCATTATGACCAAAGATGACTTTTTGGTCAAAAGTCAGCTCATTGGGTCAATGGGTTCGGTCGTTGCTGGTAGTAATCGACCATTTTGACCAAAGTTAACTTTTTGATCAAAAGTCGATCTATCGTCAACGGGCACACAGTGCAAAATCGACTATTTCGATCAAAATCGCTTTGGATAAAAGTTTACTCTATTGGGTCAATGAGTTTTTCATTGGATCAAGGATCGAACTTTTCGACCAAAGTCGACTTTTGCAAGAGATCGACTTATCAAGTCAATAATCGGTCATTAATTCAAAACCGACTATTTTGGTCATTAGTAAAAAATGACTATTTTCGACCAAAATTTACTTTTTAGTCAAATGTTAACCTATTGATTCAATGGTTGTCATTATTCAAGGATCGACTCATTTTGAGCAAAGCTGACTTTTGGTCACAAGTCGATCTATCGGGTCAATGTGTCGATTATCAGTCAAGGATCGATCATTTCGACCAAAGTCGATTTCGTCATAGATTACTTTATCGGCTCAATAATCGTCATTAGGTTAAAGATCGATCAATTTGATAAAAGTAAAGTTTTGAGGCTAAAGGTCGACTTATCGGTCAACGGGAGGTCATTGAGTCAATGATCGACCATTTTCACCAAAGTCGACTTTTGTCAAAAGTCGACCTATTTCGTCAATGAGTCGAAATCGAGGTCAAGAATCGACCATTTTGACCGAAGATGATCTTTAGTCAAAAGGTGATCTTTTGGGTCGTTGAGTCGTCATTGGCGTCAACATTAACCATTTCGACCAAAGTCGACTTTTGACAAAAGTTGACCTATTGGGTCAAAGGGTGGTCGTTAGGTCAAAAGTCGACTATTCTAATCGAATTGAATTTTTGGTCAAAACTCGACCTATCAGTCAATTGGTTCGTCATCGGGTAATGGATTGATCATTTCGACCAAAATCGACTTTTTCGTCGAGATTATTATCGGGTCAATAATCGGTCATTATAGGTCAAACATTCAATATTTTGACCGAACTCTGGATTTTTGTGTCAAAATTTAACCAATCGCCAATCTGAGTGGTTATCAGTCGTAATCGACTCATTTCAACCAAAGTGACGTTTTGGTCAATAATCGACCTATTTGGTCAATGGAGTTAGTAATCGGGTCAAGAATCGACCATTTCGACCAAAGATTGACTTTTTGTCAAATGTCGATCTATCGGGTCAACGGTCATTATTGTCGATAAAATCGACCATTCTCGACCAAAGTTCGACTTTTTGGTCAAAAGCTGACATAATCGGTCAATGGTGGTCATTAGTTCAAGAATGATCTATTTTGATCAAAATCGACTTCTTGGTCAAAATGTTCAATCTATCGGGTCAAGGATCGACTATTTTGACCAATGTTGACTTTTTGGTCAAAGATCGACTCATATCGGGTCAATAATCGGTCATTAAGTCAAAAATCGACCATTTCGACCAAAATCGATTATTGGTCAATCGTCGACCTATTAGTTAACGGGTACATTCATCGGTCAAGGATGAACTCATTTCGACCAAAGTCGACTTTTTGATCAAAAGTCGATTAATCGGGTCAATGGTCGGGTCATCGGGTCAAGGATCGACCATCTGATCACAGTCGACCCGTCGGGATTGCCATCGGTCAATAATCTCATTGTAAAATCGACTATTTCGACCAAAAGTCGAATTTTCGGTCAAAAGTCGCACCTTTTCGGGTCAATGGCTGTCAGTCATCGAGTTAAGGATTAACCCTTTTGACCAACGTCGACTTTTTGGATCAAAAGTCGACCTATCGGGTCAATTCGGTTCATTAATCGGGTCAATTATCGGCCATTGTGTCTAAAGTACAATTAATTAGATTCAAAAATTAAATTTTTCGTAAAGAGTCGATCCATTCGGTGTAACATGCTCATTATCGGTCGAAATCGACCATTTCGACCAAAGTTCACTTTTCTGGTCAAAAGTCGACTTATTCGGTCAATGTGTCGGTAATTGGGCCAAGAATCGACCATTTCGACCAAAGCATAGCTTTTCGGTCAAAATTTAATCTATCAGTCAATAGGGTCAGTTATCGGGTCAAAATCACCATTTTGACCAAAGTCAACTTTTTGGTCAAAAGTCGACCTCATTAGGTTAACGGGTGGTCATTAAGTAAAAATCGACTATTTTGACTCAAAGTTCGACTTTTCGTCAAAAGTCGATCTATCAGGTCAATGGGCTTGTCATTAGAGCCAAGGATTAACTCATTTTGACAACGTTAACTTTTTGGTCGAAGATTAACTTATCGGGTCAATAATCGGTCATTAGGTCAAAAGGTCACCATCTTGACTCAAAGTCGAATTTTCGTCAAAAGTTAACCCCACTAGTCACTGGAGGTCATTGGGTCGAAACGGCCATTTTGACTAAAGTTAAATTTTTGGTCAAAAGTCGACCTATTTGGTCAACGGGTCGTAATCGGGTCAAGAATTTACCATTTTAACCAAATACGACTTTGGGTCAAAACTTGATCTATCGGGTCAATGGGTCGGTCATTGGGTCAAAATTGACCATTTTAACCAAAGTTGATTTTTCATTAAAAGTCGACTTATCAGGTCAATAGAGCGTTATTAGGTCAAAATCGACTATTTTGACCAAAATCGACATAGATGGTCAAAAGTTGATCTAATAATAATCGGTAGTCATGTAGGTCAAAATTGAACTATTTTGATCAAAATCGACTTTCTCGTCATAAGTCGCCTATCGGTATCGTTCAAGATCGGACTACTGTGACTAAAGTCGATTTTTTGGTCGAAATCGATTTATCTGGTCAATAATTCAGTCATTTAACTCAAAAATCGCTCGCTTTCGTCATTAGGTCAAAAATTCGCACTATTTTGACCAAACATTAAATTTTTGGTCAAAACTTCACCTATTAGGTCAACGTGGGTCATTATCGGTCATGAATCGACCATTTTGACTAAAGTCGATGTTTTTGATCAAAAGTCGACTTATTTGGTCAATGAGGTCAGTACATCGGTTCAAGTGATCATCCATTTTCGACTCAAAGATAGACTTTTTGGTCGAAAGTTGACTATCGGATCAAGGGTTGATTCATTTAAGTAAATCGATTATTTTACTCAAACTCGAATTTTTTGGTCAAAAGTTATCCTATCGGGTCAACAGGAGGTCATTAGTAAAGTTGACCATTTCTGACCAAAATTGACTTTTTGGTCAAAAGTTGACTTATTTGGCTCAATGAGTTTGTCATCGGGTAAGGATCGACCATTTTGACCAAAGCTGACTTTTTAGTGCAGAGATCGACTTTATCACATCAACAATCGATCATTAATTCAAAACTTGATCTATTTTGCGTTATTAGTCAAAAATCGACTATTTTGACCAAAATTTACTTTTTGGTCAAAAGTTAACTCTTTTGGGTCAATGAGTTGTCATTTGGGTCAAGGATCGATCCATTTTGACTCAAAGTTGACTTTTTGGTCAAAGATCGACTTATTCGGGTCAATAACTTGGTCATTAAGGTCAAAAATCGACTATTTCGACAAAAACTTGAAATTTTCGTCAAAGCTAACCAGGTCGATCTCATTCAAAGGGACCTTCACAAGCATGATGATCGGGTCAACTGGGGTGGTCACTAGGTCATAAATTCGACCATTTCGACTAAAGTCGACTTTTCGTCAAGAGTTAACCTATTTAGCCAATGAGTCGGTCATCGGGTCAAGAATCGACCATTTCGACCAAAGATGATTTTTGGTCAAAAGTTGATCTTTCGGGTCAACTGGCCGGTCATTGGTTCAAAATCGACCATTTCGACCAAAGTCGACTTTCTTGGTCAAAAGTCGACTCGTTAGGTACGAATGGTTATTGGTAGTCAAAGATCGACTATTATGACAAATATCGACTTTTGGTCGAAAAGTCGACCTATCGGGTCAATGGATCATCTATTGTGTCTAAGATTGACCATTTCGACTAAAGTTGAACTTTTGGTCGAGATGGAGTTATCGGGTCAATAAATGGTCATTAAGGTCAAACATTCTACTATTTCGACCAAAATTGAATTTTTGTCAAAATTTTAACCCATTGGTTAACGGGGTGGATCATCGGGTCATAGATGTACCATTTTGCACTAAAGTAGACTTTTTGGTCAAAAGTTGACTTATTTGGTCAATGAGTTGGTAATCGGGTCAAGAATCGACCATTTTGATCAAAGAGTGCTTTTTTGTCAAAAGTCAATCTATTAAGTCAATGGGTTGGTCATCGGGTCAAATGATCGACGATTTTTACCAAAGTCGAATTTTTATCAAAAGTCGACATATTCAATTGGTGGTCATTATGTCGAAAATTCAACTTTTCGGTTATGGTTTATCAGTCGTCAAGGATCGCCATTTTTATCAAAGTCAATTTTTGGTCGAGATCGACTTATCGGGTCAATAATTTGTCTTTCACTAAAAAATTACTATTTCGACTAAAATTAACTTTTGGATCAAAAGTCGACCTATTAGGCCAATGTGGTCGAGTCATTCGATCAAGATTGATCATTTTAACCAAAGTCGACTTTTCGTCAAATGTCGACCTATTCGGTCAATGGGTTGATCATCTGGTCAAGGATTGACCATTTCGACCAAAGTCGACTTTCGACGAGATCGACTTCACCAGGTCAATAACTGGTCTTCGGTGTCAAAAATTGAATATTTTGACCAAAAATTGACTTTTCGTCAAAAGTTGACCTATCGGGTCAATGGGTCGGTTATTAGAGTCGTAAATCACTCATTTTGACAAAATTGACTTTTTGATCAAAAATTGACTTATCAGATCAATTGGTGGTCACTAGATCAAACAATACTATTTTGACCAAAATTAACTTTTTGGTTTAAAGTTAGATTTATCAAGTAATGAGTTGATCATTATGTCAAAAATCGACAATTTCGACCAAAGTCGACTTATCGAGTCATTAGGTCAAAGATCGATTCATTTTGACCATAGTTGACTTTTTGGCAAAAAGTTAATCGATCGATCGATGGGTTAGTCATTGGGTCAAATTGACCATTTCCGACCAAATTCGACTTCTTGATCGTAGATCAACTTAGTGGGTCAATAATCGTAGTAGGTCAAAATCGATCAATTTTCACAAAACTCAATTTTGGTCAAAAGTTGAACCTTTGGGGTCAGATGAAGGGGTGATCGTGGGTCGAAATTGACCATTTTGACTAAAGTTGTCTTTTGGTCAAAATTCGACATATCAGTCAATAGGTAAGTCATAGGTAAAAAATCGATTATATGCACCAAAATTAACATTTTGGTGAAGTTGATCTATCGTGTTAACGGTTGGTCATCGCGGTCAAGGATTGACTATTTTAACTAAAGTTCACTTTTTAGTCAAAAGTCAATTTATTGTCTAATGGGCTCGTCAAGAGGTTAAGATTCGCCAATTTAACTAAAGTCGACACTTTTGTCGCGGATTGACTTATTGGGTTAATAATTGGTCATTATGTCAAAAATTGATTATTTTGGTCAAAAGTTGATCTATTGGGTTTATAGGTTGACTACGTCAAGGATTCGACCATTTTCGACTCAAAGTCGACTTTTGGGTCAAAAGTTAACTTTTTCGGTTAATGGGTCGGTCATCGGGTCGAATACAGTCATTTTAACTAAACTTGACATTTTGGTCAAAAGTTAACTTATTGAGTTAATAGCGGTCATTAGGTCAAAAATCGACAATTTTGACCAAAATTAACTTTTTGGTCAAAAGTTGACATCTTCGGATTAATGGGCTGGCCGTTAGTTAACGGATCGACCATTTTGATCAAAGTTAACTTTTTGGTCACAGAGTCGACCAATTGGGTCAATGGGCTGGTCATTGCGTAAAAGATTGACAATTTTCGACCAAAATTAACTTTTTGGTCAAAAGTCGACCTATCGGGTTAATGGGTCGGTCATCGGTTCAAGGATTGAACATTTTGATTAAAGTCGATTTTTCGGTCGAGAAGACTTACTTGGTCATTAATCGGTCATTAGGTAAAAAATCGATTATTTTGGCCAAAAATAATTTTTTGGTCAAAAGTTGACCTATCGAGTCAACGGGGTGGTCATCGTCGAATCGATCCATTTTGACCAAAGTCGACTTTTAGTCAAAAGTTGACTCATTCGCATTAATGAGTTGGTAATTGGGTCAAGAATTAACTATTCTGACCGAAGATGACTTTTTGGTCAAAAGTTGATCTGATTTGGTCATTGGGGTCAAAAATCGACCATTTGGACCAAAGTCGACTTTTCGGTCAAAAGTCGACCTATTGGGTCAATGGGATAAGTCATCGGGATGTGGATCGACCATTTTGACCAAAGTCGACTTTTTGGTCGAGATCGACTTATTGGGTCAATAATCGTCATTAGGTCAAAAATCGATTATTTTAACAAAAATTAAATTTTTGGTTAAAGGTCGACCGATTGGGTCGACGGGGTGGTCATCAAGTATAAAATCGACCATTTTGACCAAAGTCGACTTTTGGTCAAGAATCGACTTATTTGGTCAATGAGTCAGTCATTGGGGCTAGAAATAACCATTTTGTCCGAAGATGACCTTTGGTCAAAAGTTGATCTTTCGAGTCAACTGGTCGGTCTTTGGGTCAAAAGTTGTACATTTCGACTAAAGTTCGACTTTTGGTCAAAAAGTCGATCTATCGGGTCAATGGGTAGTCATTAGGTCAAAACATGTGGTCAACTTTTCGACAAGTCCATTTGTGAATTCTGAGGAGCTCGATCACAATAGAATTAGAATTGTCGATTCCGAAGCAACTTCCAAAAGAGCCGCCGTTCCAATTCAAGAGGAGACGCCCAAGAATTCAAGACCGGATTCGGAAGAAATAACGAAGTCAATCTAAGAAGCGGAAAAGTTCTACCCCCGAGAGTGGCTCCAAATGATAAAGGAAAGTAGGTGGTTGCTCGTAAAGAGCCAACCCCAGCGCAGGAACTCGCCCATTCGGGAAGAAATCGAAGAGCCTAGTAACAAAGTGGATTATAACGTGCTAGCCCATCTTAGAAGCTACCAACCAAACTAAGCATCTACGACACTCGATCCCGTGAAAGGAGATGAGGGAAACTCGATCAAGGCCTTACTTGATCCGTAAATTTGCTTAGCTCAAATGTCCAGTAATTCCTTGACGAGGTTCTGCTAGTTGAAAAGGCAACGACGGTGTTACCTTCACGGACAAAGATTTATCAGCTCGAATGTACTCGATCACAACCGACCATTATACATTTCAACTACCATCGGAAAGTTCACGCTCTCCAGGGTGTTAGTTGATCCGGGAGCATCGATCGACATAATGAACCTTCGAACATTAGCATATTTGGAAATCGATGCCCATGATCTCGAAGGAGCATATAATGTTACTAAGAGGTTTCAATCAGAAAGGAGAAAGAGCTCTTGGATTAATAACACTATTAATGAAGATTGGTGATTTGGCAAAGAAAACCGCAAAATTCCACATAATTGATTCCGAGACATCGTTCAATGCTCTACTGGGTCGACCGTGGATCCATGAAAACCGGAGGGTACCATCGTCTCTACACCAATGCATAAAGCATTATGAAGATGGGGAGGAACAGATGTATCAAGGGTGACTTGCAACCGTTCTCCATGCAAGAGATTGGAATCCACGAAGATGTAGCCTACTACGCGCCTCCGAAGAAGACAAGCCTTTTCCAAAAATGTCATACCAAATGAAGCAAAAGAAGTTCGAGACAACAAAGAACCTGAAATTCTAGTTCAACAGTTACTCACCACTCCCTTACGGTGAGATGGTGAAGGTTTCTCCAGAACTCGCACCCGAGGTCGAGGCCGGAGATGAGGTCGAGGAAGAAACGGTGGAACAGTTGAACATAAGAAGCCGGTCATCGATATTGATTGGAAAAGCAATTCTGAATAAGAAGAAATCAAGAAGGAAGAAATGAAGATAAATCAAAAGAAACCCCAGTACAAGATCTCTCTCGAAGACGTAAAGAACGAAGAATACAAATCAATTTACGAGAAGATAAACCACTATGTACATACTATGACCCTAACCCCGATCTATCCTAGCAAAGTCGAGGGTATGGTGGTCAAGGAAGTACATGGTGGCGGTGCTTAGCCGATCAAGTTCTACCATGGTGCTTCTTCTTCCAAAATTGAAAATGATGTAAAAATCAAGAGGTTGCTTCCTCCGAATTAATGAAATTGCATTTTGAGTGGTATTCTCCCCGTGTTCAAAACTTAATGCACATGTGGTACCTTACCTAAACAAAGGACAAAAGATCAATCTTAACTCTTTGAAAATTTATGGAATAATACCAGTCGACCTCCCAATTCAAAGCAGAGTCTCAGATTCGACACAGTTGATCATACAACAGGTCGCAGGACAGTAGAAAATTCTGAAACCAAGACATGAGCAGTACAATTAGTATGCAATGAAGTTGCTAAAGCATATTTCGAATGTAACAATCTATAAGATTTCCAGAAGAGAAAATGCTCCCGCGACGCGTTAGCCCGCCTAGCAAAAGAGTTTGCCTCGCTTACAAGATGAATCAGCTTGAAATGTCAGGCTCAGGGCGACAGTTCTATCACGACCCGACATGGATGCAATACATCAATCGAAAAAGAAGAAGAAACCATTGCAGCAAGTAGTAGAAACTACAGAGAGATTGGTGACGTACCATTACATGACTACCTACAAACAGGAAACCTGCCGGACGATAAGTTGGTAGCCCATCAGATTAAGAAACGAACTCTGTCATATGCATTAATAAACGATACCTTATGCAGAAGGTCTTTCGATTAGATGTGGCTAAGGTGCCTGAGTGGGTTCGAGGCTCGTGAAATTATTAAAGAAGTGCACTCGGGACTTTGTGGCGCTCATCAGTCAAGTCCGAAGATGAAAATGAGGATTAAAAGACTAGGGTACTACTGGCCCTCGATGTTGACCAACTGCGTGAAGGTTGCCAAATGTTGTCACCAGTGCCAAGTGCATGGAGTGGTTCTACATCAACCTCCAAATGTGCTACATCAGATAATTGCATCGTGGCTATTTGAGTGTTGGAGCACATACATTGTGGGTCCGATGACCGCTCCTCAAGAGGACATCACTTTATTCTGCCTACAAATTACGTCCAATGTCGAAGTAGTACCACTCGTAGAAGTGAAGGCACATCACGTCTTGCCGCGTTCTTCGTAAATCAAGTCATCTACTGTTTTGGGGTACCACACAGAATTATCTCAGATAACGGGTCAGCATTCAGAAGTATGAAGATCAACAGTTTTGTCAGAAGGCACGGGATTGACTGGCGCTATTCTACGATCTACTACCCGAGAGTAAACGGCCTGGCTGAGGCTTTTAATAAAACTCTCGTCCAAATCTTAAAGAAAACTTTGGACGACAATAAAAGAAATTGGCACGAAAAGTTATTAGAAGCCTTATGGGCCTACGCAACGACTTTCGTAACTCCTACTCGCCCATGCCCTACGCTCTAGTGTACGAGTCCGAAGCCGTTTTACCCTTGGAGGTTCGACCTTCCGTCTCTCAGATTGCAGCTTGCGATCAGTGATTACTACAGCAAGAGAATGCCGACTATGAGTAGAAGAACTAGAAAGCTTGGAAGGAAAATGACTTTCAACACAACGATAATCCGGAATTGTATCAAGTCAAGATGATCCGTGCCCACGATAAACTCGGTCCACCCAAGGACGTTCAAAGTCGGTGACTTGGTTGTAGTTCTCAAGAGACCTATTCTCGCACACCGCAAGATAGGAGGTAAATTTGAACCGACTTGGGAGGGGCCGTTGGTGGTCGAGACAACCTACTCAGGAGGTTCCTACCAACTTGTGAATTGCCGTGGAGAACGATCTATGTTTTCAATCAATGGACGATATTTAAAGAAGTGTTACACAACCTAATGTTTCGAAGGATGAACTTTGAAAATAAAGTCTCATTCCTAGAAGCACGGGTAGAGTGATCACTTGTAATCGGGTCCGAACCCAAAATTTGATAAAAAAAATGATGAATAAAATTTTGTAAAAGGAAAATATAAATATATGTGAAAGAAATCATCATAATAATAAATTTTGATCCTTCCTTTCAAATCAATCTCATTCCTGATTTTCCCTTATCTTTTCATATCTTATTTAAACTCAAATGAAATAAAAGAATAAAAATAAATAAAACTGAAAATTATCATTAATGAATAAATTTTCTTATTGTTCTCGTTCTTGATACAACCCCCGATCCTTTCCTTATTTTTGCAGAGAAATGTTGAACGGGTGGTTGATTCTAAACTTTAAGAATGGCGCGAGTCTAGCACTCGATGAAGAAAAGATGAAGGATGAGGCCGTGATCGAGATCGGCACGAATTTCACACCGGCCACGCTACAAGACGAGAAGGCGGATCGGACCACGATCGACGTGGAAGAGTTCCGCAGCCTGACAGAGGATGAAACTCGGGTGGCCCGAGTTAGCCAACTACCGACAAGAAAAGGAAAGTAAACGCCGCTCGTGACCGGAGCAAACAAGAAAGTTAAGTCCGTGGTTACTACAGCAGAGGGCAGCTTGTCGACTCCGCGCCCACGGAGGTTCGAGGAGTAAGGAGAGCCACTCTCACTCCTACACGATGAAGAAACAAGAACCTCCGCATTCACAGGATGCCGAGCAAGCTTGCGGTAGACCAACATAAAGAGATAGTTGCTACCGCGTCTGCAAGCACGTCGAAGAAGCTCGGCTCGACGAGAACCGGAAAATAGGAGATCAACTCCAACGACATCGAGAAGATGAAAGAAATTCCGAGAAGATCGAAAACAAAATCAGCACCACGATGCCGGCGGATACACCAGCCTTCGAAGAGTCTTGTTACGAAAGCAACCCCAGAGGATGTCCTGAGAGAGACTATCCCCGAGGAGGTGAGACATGCAGGAGAGCGTGCTGGGGTTGAACCATACATGCCACAGTACGTTACCAGACCCCAATGATTTCAGATAATTCTAGAGTACGAGCTGGACGGACTGCAGAAAGTTGAAAAGAAAACCATTGAATATTTTGAAAGAATTCGAGGCAAAAACATCAATATCCTGGAAGGCCTTACATACGGATGTGTTCTCAGACTACGAGTAGCAACAGATTGTGGATCGCATCATCGATCTTCGAAAATTGGCCGAGCTGGTCATTTAAGAGAGAAGAACTACTCGAAACCACGGAGATGGATGAAGGGAAAATGAAGAGTCACAATTCAGTGCGGATCTTATTACAACTTTAGCAAAGACAAGAAAGGAAATCCACCAGGGATTTTTCGTCACAGTGATGTGGATCCGATGCCAATAATTATCAAGAGGATGGTCAAGAGGATGGTGACATGGAGGGTACTACCTACGTATCGCATACCCAATAGCCTACATCATCAACATATATGAGAAGGCGACCGCATAACGCCACACATAGATCATCAACACTTCATCGACCCTTCCGCCCGTTGTCTTTCGTCAACCGATGTAACATCATGTTTAGATCGACCTTCGGATAATAGGCCCCGGAGAATTCCGAGGGCAGTGTGAGATACCTCTACCGGTAGGTTCCGTCCTGGTGCTAAAAGGAAATGGAGCAGACATAGCAAAGCACTGCATTCCAGGGGTGGCTTTTCAGCGAATCTCCGCCACATTTAGGATGATGGATGACAGCAAGATGCCTTTCCGCTTTTGAACGGATCCAGAGTTAGAGAGTCTTCAGCCTTACGAGCTGTGAGCTACATGGACAATAACACACCTCCAATGCACATCCGAATGACAAGGATGGCTTGGAAGCTGATGTTATTATCCATGAATCTCACTATTCAGACATGGATTTTGACAGATGCTTTTGAAGAAACCGACAAGGATCTTACGCAGATCGTTTTGGAATTATATGGATTGTATGAGATACTAAATTTCAAGGAAAATTTCATCATGTTTTGCATCAAGCTATATGATGTATTTTCAGCAAATTGAATGAAAACGATCGTGTCAAATTTTTCCTTCATTTCTTCTGTGCAAATTGACTGGGAAACGCCATTAAGTTGAATGAACCTCAAACGAAGAACGATTTGAAAATAAATGAATATGAATAAAATGAAAAAATGAACATAAAACAACGAAAAAGAGAGAAAAGAAAATGAAAAGAAAATGAAAGAAAAAGGAAATGAATGAAAACTCTTTTAAGAATCTAAATGTCCAAACAAATTCCAAACTGACATGAACTCCAATTAAACACAAAAATGAAATCAAATCAATAAAATAAACAAAATGAATCTAAGTCTCAAATTGAATTCCGATCTAAATCAGTCGATTCAAATCTTTTGATTCTTCTTCAAATTGAAATCCATTTGAAAGTCCTTTGAACCCTCTTTCGAGTTGATTCTTCCCCACGGAAGACTCAAACTTCAGGTTCAAACTTCTAAACTTTTCAATCGTTCTGAAACCCTTTCGATTCACTGCAATTTCTTCCCTCTTTTGAGAAGGTCTCTGAGTCTACTGACACAGAACCACGAGATTCTCGATTTGGTCTCGATGGCATGGATTCACATCCTTCGCCATACAATCAACCTTTGATAAAAACCTTTCGGGATGTGAAACACTTTCATGTCCCATTCCAATCTTCTATTACACTTATAAACATCGAAATCTTCATGAATCAATCGTAAACCTTCGAGGCAGGTACCTAAATTCTAGTCCTCATTTCGAAGTCGCACCTAAATTCGACTCTCTCCTTTCGGATCGCATCTAACCCCGAGTCCCATCCCTTCGAGGATGGTACCTAAATTCCACTCCTCATTTCTAAGGTCAGTACCTAAATTCTGAATCTCTCCTTTTGGGATCAGTACTAAATTCTGATTCCCATCCCCTTCGAGGCTTTTCAGTCCTCATTTCGAGGCCAAGATTTCAAATTCTAACTCTCTTCTTTCAGGATCGGTACCTAAATTCTGAGTCCCATCCCTTCGAGGCTGGAACCTAAATTCCAGTCCTCATTTTTGAGGTCAGTACCTAAATTTTGACTCTCTGCTTTCGGGATCGGTAGCTAAATTTTGAAGTCCCATCCCTTCGAGGCTGGTACCTAAATACCAGTTCTCATTTCTGAGGTCAGTACCTAAATTCTGACTCTCTCCTTTCAGGATCAGTACCTAAATTCTGAGTCCCATCCCTTCGAGGCGGTACCTAAATTCCACTCCTCATTTCTGAGGTAAGTACCTAAATTCTAACTCTCTCCTTTAGGGATCAGTACCTAAATTCTGAGTCCCATACCTTCGAGGCTGGTACCTAAATTCCAGTCCTCATTTCTGAGGTCAGTACCTAAATTCTGACTCTCTCATTTCGGGATCAGTACCTAAATTCTGAGTCCCATACCTTCGAGGCTGGTACCTAAATTCCAGTCCTCATTTCGAAGGTCAGTACCTAAATTCTGACTCTCTCCTTTCTGGATCACTACCTAAATTCTGATTCCCATCCCCTTCGAGGCTGGTACCAAAATTCCAGTCCTCATTTCTGAGGTCAGTACCTAAATTTCGAGTCTTAACTTTCGAGGCTCGGTACCTAAATTCCGACTCTCTTTCCGAGATTGATACCTAAATTTCAATTCTCTCTTTTGAGGTTAAGTACTAAATTCCGACTCTCACCCTTCGAGGTCGAAACCTAAATGTCGACTCTCTTCCGAGATTGATACCTAAATTTCAATTCTCTCTTTCGAGGTCAATACCTAAATTCGACTCTCATCTTTTGGTGATCGGTACCTAAATTTCGATTCTCATTTCGAGCCTGGTACCTAAATTCCAGTTCTCACCATGAGATCAGTACCTAAATTCTGATTCTCATCTTTCAAGATCGGTACCTAAACTCTGATTCTCACTCCGAGGCCGGTACTTAAATTCCAGTCCTCACCCCCTTTCCAATTTTAATTCTGCTTTTGTCAATTCCAAATTCCCTCTTAATCTCAATCTAAAGCAAACTTTAATCAAAATTTCAAAACTTAAAATTAAAATCAAAACACCTCTCTTATCTTTTGATTGTCACCTTCTAAAACTAAACCTCTGCAACATTAAGGAGCTTGGAGCATAGTGGGCAGCACGACTATCTTCATCAGCAAAACTTATGTCTACTTCAGCAAAACCTTTCCTAGAATTAAATAACCAAGCCATAGGATTTTGAGGTAGTTTTCCTAGTTCAACATAAATCCTCAGCTTTTCGTTAGGCATTTGCATAATCATGTTATGCAAATTAAACCCTAACCGGTCTTAGGATTCCGAGGTAGTCTTTTGGTATGACATAAACCCTCATATCTTTGAGGCTCTTTGTATGATTATGTCATATAATTATAATTCCTAATTAACTAAAATTGGTGGGATTGAAACATTAAATAAACTCTCAAATCAAGCCAAACAATAGGATAGTCGTGAAGTTACCAAAGTTCACTTCGGGTCCGTGACATCCCCCACTTCTCTTCCTTTGGACTCTTAAAAATAAATGTTCCAAATTTGATCTATTCCCTCTTAAAATTCCAAAATCCAATTCCTTTCGAAACCTTAGACTATGAAATTTTGAGAGCAAAACCACCGATCATTATCGAGAGTTTTCTTAAATGATTCCCGTCATTCGAGATATAATTAACTATAGAGGATTGCCCTTATACGGAACTTTAAGAACCTGAGCAATATAAACCATGCTTAATTCCTTTATATTAAGTAGGGGAAATTTGTCGGTAAATAAATTGGTTCGCGTAACAAACAAATGTCACAAATCTATTAGTTTATTTAATTAATCCCCATTATCAAGCAAAGGTTGTCTATTCCTTTGGGATAGATGCACGTTTGTAATGTGGTGCTCGTTTATATAAACTTTTTGGGATGTGGGATGGATTAATTTCATATCTTAATAATTTTTAAACCTAAAACTATTTTCAAAAAATCAAAAATGTTACTTTCCAAATTATAGCTATAAATTTAAATTAAACACTAAAAAAAATGCGCCGATAGTCAACGAGCTGGTCATCGGGTCGAAATTGACCATTTCGACCAAAGTAGACTTTTTGGTCAAAAGTTAACCTATTTGGTCAATGAGTTACTAATTAGGTTAAGAATTAACCATTTCGACCAAAGATTGCTTTTTTCAAAAGTTGACCTATTGGGTCAATGGGTCGGTCATCAGGTCAAAATCGACCATCTCGACCAAAGTTAACTTTTGGTCAAAAGTCGACATAATTGGTCAATGGGTGGTCATTAGGTCAAAAATTATTTATTTCGACCAAAATTAACTTTTTGGTCAAATGTCGACCTATTGGGTCAATGGGTTTGTCATCGGGTCAAGGATCGAGCATTTCGACCAAAGTCGAATTTTTGGTCGCAGATCGACTTATCGGGTCAATAATTGGTCATTAATTCAAAAATTGATTATTTTGACCAAAATTAACTTTTTGGTCAAATGTCAATCTATTAGGCCAATGGGTTGGTCATTCGGGTCAAGGATCGATCATTTCGACCAAAGTCGACTTTTCTGGTCAAATGTCGATTCTATTCGATCAACGGTCGGTCATTGGGTCAAGGATTGATCATTTTAACCAAAGTTAATTTTTTTGTCGAGTCGGCTTAGTGGGTCAATAATTCGTCTTTAGGTCAACAATCAATTATTTTGACCAAAATCGACTTTTTCATCAAAAGTCGATCTATCGGTCAATGGGTCAGGTGATCGGGTCAAAAATCGTCATTAGGTCAAAAAGTGAATATTTTGACCAAAATCGACTTTTTGTGAAAAGTCGACATATTTGGTTAATGGGCTTGTCATTAGGTCAAAGATTGACCATTTTGACTAAAGTTGACTTTTTGGTCAGAGATTGACTTATTGGGTCAATAATTGGTCATTAATTAAAATATTGACTATTTTTGTCATTAGTTCAAAAATTGACTATTTTGAATAAAATTAAATTTTTAGTTAAGTGTTGATCCGTTGGTTCAACGAGGTGGTCATTGGGTCGGTAATTGGGTAAAACAATGACCATTTTGACCAAGGTCGACTTTTCGGTCAAAAGCTGATCTATCGGGTCAATGGTCGGTCGTTGGGTCAAAATCGACCATTTCGACCAAAGTCGATCTGCTTGGTCAAAAGTTGACCTATTGGGTCATTGGGTGCTCATTCAGTAAAAAATTGACTATTTTGACCAAAATTGATTATTCTTTCAAAAGTTAACTTATTGGGTCAATAGGTTTATCATTAGGTCAAGGATTAACTATTTTGACCAAAGTTGATTTTTTGGTCATGGATCGACTTATCGAGTCAATAATCGGTCATTAGGTCAAAATTTTATTATTTCGACCAAAAGTGAATTTTTGGTAAAAGCTAACCCATCGGGTCAACTGGGTCAGTCATCGAGTCGAAATTGACCATTTTGACCAAAGTTGACTTTCTGGTCAAAAGTTGATATATTTGGTCAATGAGTTGGTAATTTGGTCAAGAATTGACCATTTTGACCAAAGATGACTTTTGGTCAAAAGTCGACCTTTTGGGTTAATGGGTCGGTTATTGGGTCAAAAATAAAGCATTTTGACCAAAGTTGACTTTTTGTTCAAAAGTTGACCTATTGGGTCAATGGGTGGTCATTAGGTCAAATATTGACTATTTTGACCAAAATTGACTTTTTGGTTGAAAGTTGACCTATTGGGTCAATGAGTTTCTCATTGGGTCAAGGAATGACGATTTTGACTAAAGTTGAATATTTGGTCAAAGATTGACTTATTGGGTCAATAATTGGTCATTAATTCAAATATTGTCTATTTTGACCAAAATTGACTTTTTGGTCAATAGTTGACCTATTAGGCCAATGGATTGGTCATTGGATCAAGGATTGATCATTTTGACCAAAGTTGACTTTTTGGTCAAAAGTTGACCTATTGGGTCAATGGGTTGGTCATTGGCTCAAGCATCGACCATTTCGGCCAAAGTCGACTTTTGGTCAGAGATCGCTTATCGGGTCAATAATCGGTCATTAGGTCAAAAATCAACTCTTTTACCAAAATCGACTTTTTGGTTAAAAGTCGACCATTTCGGGTTAATGGTTTGGTCATTGGGTCAAGGATTGACCATTTTGACCAAAGTTGTATTTTTGGTCGAAAGTTGACCTATTTAGGTCAATGAGGCGGTTATTAGGTACAAAATCGATAATTTCGAGCAAAATTAACTTTTTTGTCAAAAGTAACCTATTGGGTCAATGTGTTGGTTATTGTGTCAAGGATTAACCATTTTGGCCAAAGATGAATTTTTTGTCAAAAGTTGACAAGTTGGGTGAATGGGTTGGGCATTGGATCAAGGATTGAACATTTTCACCAATGTTGACATTTAAATCATTGTGTCGAAATCGACAATTTTGACCAAATTTGAATTTTTGGCCAAAAATCAACCTTTTTGGGTCAATGAGGTGCTCATTAGGTCAAAAATCGATAATTTTGGCCAAAATCGACTTTTTGGTCAAAAGTTGTCCTTTTAGGTCAATGTGTTAGTCATCGGGTTAAGTGATTGACCATTTTGACCAAAGTTGACTTTTTGGTCAAAAGTTTACCTACTGGGTAAATGGGTTGGTCATTGGGTCAAGGATCGACCATTTTGACGAAAGATGACTTTTTGGTCAAAAGTTGACCTATTAGGTCAATAATTGGTCATTAAGTCAAAAATTTACTATTTTTTTCCAAAATTGACTTTTTGGTGAGCAGTCGATCTATTGGGTCAGTGGGTTGGTAATTGGGTCAAGGATTTACCATTTTGACCAAAGTTGACTTTTTGGTCAAAAGTCGACCTATCGAGTCAATGGGTTCGTCATTAGGTCCATGATCGACCATTATGACCAAAGTCGACTTTTTGGCGAGAGATCGACTTATCGGGTCAATAATCGGTCATTAGTCAAAATTCGACTATTTTGATCAAAATCGACTTTTTGTTCAAATGTTTACTTATTGGGTCAATGGGTTGGTCATCGGGTAAAAAATTAACCATTTTCGATCGAAAGTTAACTTTTTGGTCAATAGTCGACCTATTTGGTCAATCGAGTGGTCATTAGGTCAAAATTTGACTATTTTGATCAAAATTGACTTTTGGTTAAAAGTCGACCTATTGGGTCAATGGGTCTGGTCATTGGTTCAAGGATCGACCATTTCGACCAAAGTCGACTTTTTGGTTCAATGTTAACCTATCGGGTCAATGGGTCGGTCATCGGGTCAAAATCGACCATTTCGACGAAAGTTGACTTTTTGTTCAAAAGTTGACCTATTGGGTCAATGGGTTTGTCATTGGGTCAATGATCGACCATTATGACCAAAGTCGACTTTTTGGTCGAGAGTCGATTTATCGGGTCAATATTGGTCATTCGGGTCAAAATCGAGCTATGTCGACCCAACTCGACTTTTTGTCAAATGTCGATTTATTGGGTTAAGGGGTCGGTCATTGGTTAAAAATCAACCATTTTAACCAAAGTTGACTTTTGGTCAATAAGTCGACCTATTCGGGTCAATCGGCGGTCATTAAGGTCAAAATTCGACTATTTCGACCGAAATTGACTTTTTGGTCAAAAGTCGACCTATTGGGTCAATGGGTTGGTCATTGGGTCAAGGATCGACTCATTTCGACTAAAGTTGACTTTTTCGTCCAAAGTCGACCTATTGGGTCAATGGATCGGTCATCAGGTCAAGAAATCGACCATTTTAACCAAAGTCAATTTTTGGTCGAAAAGTCGACTTAATCGGGTCAATGGGCTCATTATGGGTCAATGATCAACTATTTTGACCAAAGTTTACTTTTTGGTCGAAGATCGACTTATCGGGTCAATAATTGGTCATTAGGTCAAAATCGACTAGTTCGACCAAAATTTGACTTTTAGGTCAAAAGTCGACCTATCGAGTCAATGGGTCGGTCGTTAGGTCAAGGATCGACTATTTCGACCAAAATCGAATTTTTGGTCAAAAGTCGACCTATTGGGTCATTAGGTCGGTCCTTAGGTCAAGGATCGACAATTTCGACCAAAGTTAACTTTTCGTCAGTGGTCGACTTATCGGGTCAATAATTAGCCAATAGTCAAAATCGATTATTTTATCAAAAATTAAATTATTGGTCAAAAGTTGACCCATTGGGTCAACGAGAAGGTCGTTGAGTCAAAATCGACAATTTTGACAAAAGTTGACTTTTGGTTAAAAGTTGACCTATTTGGCCAATGAGTCAGTCATCGGGTCAAGAATCGACCATTTCGACCGAAGATTACTTTTTGGTCAAAAGTTCGATCTATTAGGTCAATGGGTCAGTCATTATGTCAAGAATCGACCATTTCGACCAAAGCCGACGTTTTGTTCGAGATCGATTTATTAGGTCAATAATCGGTCATTAGTCTAAAAATCGATTATTTCGACCAAATTCGACTTGTTGGTCAAAAGTCGACTCTATCGGGTCAATGGGCGGTCATTAAGTTAAAAATTTTCTATTTCGACCAAAATCGACTTTTTGGTCAAAAGTTGAACTATGGGGTCAATGGGTTCATCATTGGGTCAAGGATCGATTATTTTTACCAAAGTCGACTTTTGGTCGAGATATCGACTTATCGGGTCAATAATTGGTCCTTAGGTCAAAATCGATTATTTTGACCAAAATTGAATTTTTGGTCAAAAGTTAACCCATTAGGTCAACGAGGTGTTCATTGGGTCAAAATATGACCATTTTAACCAAAGATGACTTTTTGGTCAAAGGTTGACCTATTTTGACCAAAATTGAATTTTTGGTCAAAAAATTAACCCATCGGTTTACGGCTGGTCATTGAAGTCGAAATTAACCATTTCGACCAAAGTTAACTTTTTGGTCAAAAGTCGACATATTGGGTCAATGGGTCGGTCATTCGGTCAAAATCGCAATTAGTTCAAAAATCGACTATTTTAACTAAAATCGACTTTTTGGTCAAAAGTCAATCTATTGGGTCAATACGGGTTTGTCATCGGGTCAAGGAATGACCATTTCGACCAAAGTTGAATTTTTGTTCGAAGATCGACTTATCAGGTCAATAATTGGTCATTAATTCAAAAATTGATTATTTTGGTCGTTAGGTCAAAATCGACTATTTCGACCAAAATTAAGTTCTTGCAAAAGGTCAATCTATCGGTCAACGAAGGTCATCGGTCATCGACCAAAGTCGATTTTGGTCAAAAGTCGACCTATTTGGTCAATGAGTTGTAATTGGGTCAAGAATTGTCCTTTTCGACCAAAGATGACTTTTCGTCAAAAGTCGACCTATTTGGTCAATGAGTCAGTAATTAGGTCAAAGAATCGACAATTTCGACCGAAGATGACTTTTGGCCAAAAGTTCGGTCATATCGGGGTAAAAAATCGACCTTTTCGACCAAAGTCGACTTTTTGGTCAAAAGTTAACCCATCGGGTCAACGAGATACCATTGGTCGAATCGACCATTTCGACCAAAGTCGACTTTTTGGTCAAAAGTCAATCTATCGAGGTCAATGAGTCGGCAAATGGGCTCAAGAATCGACCATTTCGACCAAAGATGACTTTTTGGTCGAAGTCGACCTATTTGGTCAATGAGTCGAGTAATTCGGTCAAGAATCGACCATTTTAACCAAAGATGACTTTTTGGTCAAAAGTCGACCTATTCGGTCAATGGGTCAGTCATTCGGGTCAATGATCGACCATTTTGACCAAAGTTACTTTTTGGTCGAGACGCTTACTATGTCAATAATTGTTCATTGGCAAAATCGACTATTTCGTCAAAATTGTCTTATTGGTCAATGGGTTACTATTGGTCAAGGATCGACCATTTTGATCAAAGTCAATTTTTGGTCAAAAGTTAACTCTATCGAGTCAATGGGTTGGTCATCGGGTCAAGGATCGACTATTTCGACCAAAGTCGACTTTTTGGTCGAGAGTCGACTTATTGGGTCAATAAATGTTCATTAGGTTAAAAATCGATTATTTCGACCAAAATCGAATTTTTGGTCAAAAGCTAACCCATCGGGTCAACTGAGTGGTCATTAGATCAAAAATTGATCATTTTGACCAAAGTCGAATTTTTGGTCAAAAGTCGACCTATTTAGTCAACGAGTTGGTAATTGGGTCAAGAATTGACCATTTTGACCAAAGATGACTTTTTGGTCCAACGTTGACTTATTGGGTCAATGGGTTGATCATTGGGCAAAAATTGACAATTTTGACCAAAGTTGACTTTCTGGTCGAAAGTTGTCCTATCGGGTCAAAGGGTGTTCTTTAGGTCAAAGATATATTATTTTGATCAAAATCGACTTTTTGGTCAAAAGTCGACCCATTCGGTCATATGGTCGGGTCATTGGATTAAGGATCGACCATTTCGACCAAAGTCGACGCTTCGGTCGCAGATCGACTTATCGAGGTCGATAATCGATCATCATGTAACCAAACTTGACATTTTGGTCAAAAGTTGACTTATCAGGTTAAGGAGGTGATCTATTGAGTCAAAATTTTACAATTTCGACAAAAATTAACCTTTTGGTCCAAAGTCGACCTATCGGGTTAATGGGCTCATGATCGGGTCAAGGATCGACAATTTCGACCAAAGCCGACTTTTTGGTTAAAAGTCGACTTATCTGGTCAATGGGTCGATCATTGCGTCAAAGATCGACAATTTCGACCAAAATCGACTTTTCGGTCAAAAGTCGACCTATCGAGTCAATGGGTTACCATCGAGTCAAGGATTCACTCATTTCGATTAAAGTTAATTTTTGGTCGAGAGTTAACTTATTGGGTCAATAATCGCTCGTTAGTTAAAAATCGATTATTTCGACCAAAATTTACTTTTTGTCAAAAGTCGACCGATTTAGTCAACGGGTCGTCATTAGGTCGAAATCGACCATTTCGACCAAAGTCGACTTTTGGTCAAAAGTCGACCTATTTGGTCAACGAGTCGGTAATCGGGTCAAGAATCGACTCATTTCGACCGAAGATGACTTTTTGGTCAAAATTGATCTATTGGCAGGTGGTCATTAGGTCAAAAATCGACCATTTTGACCAAAATCGACTTTTGGTCAAAAGTCGACCTATCGAGTCAATCGGGCTAAGTCGATCGGGTCAAGGATCGACGATTTTGACCAAAGTCGACTTTTGGTCGTAGATCGACTTATTCAATAATACGTCATTAGGTCAAAAATCGATTATTTCGACAAAAATTAAATTTTTAGTTAAAGGTCGACCCATTAGGTCAATCAAGGTGACTCATCGTGGTCAAAAATCGACCATTTTCGACCAAAGTTTACTTTTCGGTCAAGAGTTAACTCTATTTAGTCAATGAGTCAGTCATCGAGTCAAGAATGAATCCATTTCGACCGAAGATGACTTTTGGTCAAAAGTTAATCTTTTCGGGTCAATGGGTCGGTCTTCGGTTCAAAATCGACCATTTCGACCAAAGTCGACTTTTTGTCAAAAGTCGACCTATTGGGTCAATGGGTGGTTATTAGGTCAAAATCGACTATTATAACCAAAATTAACTTTTTGGTCAAAAGTCGACCTAGTCGGGTCTATGGGTTCGATCATCGGGTCTAAGATCGACCATTTCGACAAAAGTTAAATTTTTGGTCGAGATTGAGCTATCAGGTCAATAAATGGTCATTAGGTCAAACATTTACTATTTTGACCAAAATCAATTTTTTGTCAAAAGTTTAACCCATCGGGTCAACGGCAGTCATCGGGTCGAAATCGACCATTTCGACCAAAGTGTACTTTTGTTCAAAAGTCGACTTATTCGGCAATGAGTCAGTAATCGGGTCAAGAATCGACCATTTTGACCAAAGATTGCTTTTCGGTCAAAAGTCGACATATCAGTCAACGGGTCGGACATTAAGTCAAAATCGACTATTCCGATCAAAGTCGACTTTTCGGTCAAAAGTAGACCTATCGGGTCAATGAGCTGGTCATTGGGTCAAGGATTGACCATTTTGACCAAAATTGACTTTTGATCATAGATCGACTTATTGGGTCAATAAATGGTCATTAGGTCAAAAATCGATTATTTTGACCAAAATTAAATTTTTGGTTAAAGGTCGATCTATCAGGGTCAATCGGGGTAGTCATCGGGTCAAGAATCGACCATTTTGACTATAGTTTACTTTTTGGTCAAAAGTTCGACCTATTCGGTCAATGAGTTGGTCATTAGGTCAAGAATTCACCATTTTGACCGAAGATGACTTTTTGGTCAAAAGTTGATCTTTTAGGTCAATGGGTTGGTCTTTGGGTCAAAAATTAACCATTTTGACCCAAGTTGACTTTTTTGTCAAAAGTTGACCTATTGGATGAATGGTCGTGATCGGGTCAATCATTAGGTCAAAAAGTGAATATTTCGACTAAAATCGACTTTTTGTGAAAAGTTGACATATTTGGTCAATGGGTTTGTCATTAGGTCAAAGATCGACCATTTCGACTAAAGTCGACTTTTCGGTCGAGATCGATTTATCTGGGTCAATAATCGGTCATTAATTAAAATATCGACTATTTTTGTCATTAGTTCAAAATATCGATTATTTTGAATAAAATTAAATTTTTAGTTAAGTGTTGATCCGTTGGTTCAACGAGGTGGTCATTGGGTCAGTAATCGGTAAAACAATGACCATTTCGACCAAGGTCGACTTTTTGGTCAAAAGCTCGATCTATCGTGGGTCAATGGGTCGGTCGTTGGGTCAAGAATCGACCATTTATACCAAAGTCGATCGTTTGGTCAAAAGTCGATCTATCAGGTCATCGGTGCTCATTCGAGTCAAAAATCGACTATTTCGACCAAAATCGATTATTCTTTCAAAAGTTAACTTATTGGGTCAATGGGTTTATCATTAGGTCAAGGATTAACTATTTCGACCAAAGTTGATTTTTTGGTCATGGATCGACTTATGGGTCAATAATTGGTCATTAGGTCAAAATTTGATTATTTTGACCAAAAGTGAATTTTTGGTCAAAAGCTAACCCATCGGGTCAACGGGGTGGTCATCGGGTCAGAAATTGACCATTTCGACCAAAGTTGATTTTCTGGTCAAAAGTCGATATATTTGGTCAATGAGTCGGTAATTGGTCAAGAATCGACTATTTCGACCAAAGACGACTTTTGGTCAAAAGTCGACCTTATCGGGTTAATGGGTCGGTTATCAGGTCAAAAATAAAGCATTTCGACCAAAGTCGACTTTTTGTTCAAAAGTCGACCTATTAGATCAATCGAGTGGTCATTAGGTCAAATATCGACTCATTTCGACCAAAATCGACTTTTGGTCGAAAGTCGATCTATTGGGTCAATGAGTTTCTCATTCGGGTCAAGGAATCGACGATTTCGACTAAAGTCAATATTTGGTCAAAGATCGATCTTATCGGGTCAATAATTGGTCATTAGTTCAAATATCGTCTATTTTGACCAAAATCGACTTTTTGTCAAAAGTTGACCTATTAGTGCCAATGGATCGGGTCATCGGATCAAGGATTGATCATTTCGACCAAAGTCGACTTTTCGGTCAAAAGTCGACCTATTGGGTCAATGGGTCGGTCATTGGCTCAAGCATCGACCATTTTGACCAAAGTCGACTTTTTGGTCGAGATCGATCTTATCGGGTCAATAATCGGTCATTAGGTCAAAAATCGACTCTTTTTACCAAAATTGACTTTTTGGTTAAAAGTCAACCATTCGGGTTAATGGTCTGGTCATCGGGTCAAGGATTGACCATTTTGACCAAAGTTGTACTTTTGGTCAAAAGTCGACTTATTTAGGTCAATGAGGCGTCATTATAGTACAAAATCGATAATTTTGAGCAAAATTAACTTTTTTGTCAAAAGTAACCTATTGGGTCAATGTGTCGGTTATCGTGTCAAGGATTAACCATTTTCGCCAAAGATGAATTTTTTGTCAAAAGTCGATCAAGTCGAGTGAATGGGTCGCATCGGATCAAGGATCGAACATTTTCACCAATGTCGACATTTAAATCATTGTGTCGTAAATCGACAATTTTGACCAAATTTGAATTTTTGGCCAAAAGTCAACCTTTTGGGTCAATGAGGTGCTCATTAGGTCAGAATCGATAATTTTGACCAAAATCGACTTTTGGTCAAAAGTCGTCCTTTTAGGTCAATGTGTCGGTCATTAGGTTAAGGATCGACCATTTCGACCAAAGTCGACTTTTTGGTCAAAAGTTTACCTATCGGGTAAATGGGTTAGTCATTGGGTCAAGGATCGACCATTTTGACGAAAGATGACTTTTGGTCAAAAGTCGACCTATTAGGTCAATAATCGGTCATTAAGTCAAAAATTTACTATTTTTTTCCAAAATCGACTTTTCAAGTAAAAGTCGATTCATCGGGTCGTAGGTCGTAATCGGTCAAGGATTTACCATTTTGACCAAAGTCGACTTTTTGGTCAAAAGTCGACCTATTGGGTCAATGGGTTTGTCATTAGGTCAATGATCGACCATTATGACCAAAGTCGACTTTTGGTCGAGAGATCGACTTATTGGGTCAATAATCGGTCATTAGGTCAAAATTCGACTATTTTGACCAAAATCGACTTTTGTTCAAATGTTTACTTATTGGGTCAATGGGTCGGTCATCAGGTCAAAAATTAACCATTTTGACGAAAGTTAACTTTTTGGTCAATAGTCGATCTATTCGGTCAATCAGCGCTCATTAGTCAAAATTCGACTATTTTGATCAAAATCGACTTTTGGTTAAAAGTTGACCTATTGGGTCAATGGGTTGGTCATTGGTTCAAGGATTGACCATTTTGACCAAAGTTGACTTTTTGGTTCAAAGTTAACCTATTGGGTCAATGGGTGGTCATTGGGTCAAAAATTGACCATTTTGACGAAAGTTGACTTTTTGTTCAAAAGTCGACCTATTGGGTCAATGGGTTGGTCATCGGGTCAATGATCGACCATTATGACCAAAGTCGACTTTTTGGTCGGAGATCGACTTATCGGGTCAATACTTGGTCATTGGGTCAAAAATCGAGTATGTCGACTCAACTCGACTTTTTGTCAAATGTCGACTTATCAAGTTAATGGTCGGTCATTGGTTAAAAATTAACCATTTTAACCAAAGTCGACTTTTTGGTCAATAGTTGACCTATTCGGTCAATGGGTGGTCATTAGGTCAAAAATCAACTATTTTGACCAGAATCGACTTTTCGGTCAAAAGTCGACCTATCGGGTCAATGGGTCGGTCATTGGGTCAAGGATCGACCATTTCGACTAAAGTTGACTTTTTCGGTCCAAAGTCGACTTATCGGGTCAATGGATCGGTCATCGGGTCAAGAATCGACCATTTTAACCAAAGTCGACTTTTGGTCAAAAGTTAACTAATCGGGTCAATGGGTTAGTCATTGGGTCAATGATCAACTATTTCGACCAAAGTTTACTTTTGGTCGAAGATCGACTTATCGGGTCAATAATCGGTCATTAGGTCAAAATCGACTAAGTTTCGACCAAAATTTACTTTTAGGTCAAAAGTCGACCTATTGAGTCAACTGGGTCGGTCATCAGTCAAGCGATCGACTCATTTTGACCAAAATCGACTTTTCGTCAAAAGTCGACCTATCGGGTCAATAGGCTCGTCACTCAGTCAAAGATCGACAATTTTGACCAAAGTTAACTTTTTGGTCAGTAGTCGACTTATCGAGGTCAATAATTAGTCATTAGGTCAAAATCGACTATTTTATCAAAAATTAAATTATTGGTCAAAAGTTAACCTTTTCGGGTCAACGGTCAAGGTCATCGGGTCAAGAATCGACACATTTTGACCAAAGTTGACTTTTGGTTAAAAGTCAATCTATTTGGTCAATGAGTTGGTAATTGGGTCAAGAATTGACCATTTTGACCGAAGATTACTTTTTAGTCAAAAGTTGATCTATTAGGTCAATGGGTTGGTCATTATGTCAAGAATTGACCATTTTGGCCAAAGTTGACGTTTGTTCAGAGATTGATTTATTAGGTCAATAATTGGTCATTAGTTTAAAAATCGATTATTTTGACCAAAGTTCGACTTTTGGTCAAAAGTTGACCTATCGGGTCAATGGGTGGTCATTAAGTTAAAAATTATCTATTTCGACCAAAATCGACTTTTCGTCAAAAGTCGAACTATCGGGTCAATGGGCTTGTCATTGGGTCAAGCATCGATCATTTTTACCAAAGTCAACTTTTTGGTTAGATATCGACTTATCGGGTCAATAATTGGTCATTAGGTCAAAAATTCGATTATTTCGACCAAAAATTGATTTTTGGTCAAAAGTTAACCCATTAGGTCAACGAGGTGTTCATTGGGTCAAAATATGACCATTTTAACCAAAGTTGACTTTTTGGTCAAAGGTCGACTTATTTCGACCAAAATCGAATTTTTGGTCAAAAAATTAACCCATCTAAGTCATTACGAGGCGGTCATCGAGTCAAAATTAACCATTTCGACCAAAGATGACTTTTCGGTCAAAAGTCGACATATCGAGTCAATGGGTTGGTCATTCGGTCAAAATCGCGATTAGTTCAAAAATCGACTATTTCAACTAAAATTGACTTTTGGTCAAAAGTCAATCTTATCGGGTCAATGGGTCATGGTCATTGGTCAAGGATCGACCATTTCGACCAAAGTCGATTTTTTGTTCAGAGATCGACTTATTGGGTCAATAATCGGTCATTAATTCAAAATTGATTATTTTGGTCGTTAGGTCAAAAATCGACTATTTTGACCAAAATTGACTTGCGTAAAGGTCGATCTATCGTGTCAACGGAGTCGAGTCATCGGTCATCGACCAAAGTCTGATTTTTTGGTCAAAAGTCGAATCTATTTGGTCAATGAGTTCGTAATCGGGTCAAGAATCGATCCATTTTGACCAAAGATGACTTTTTGGTCAAAAGTCGACTTATTTGGTCAATGAGTCGGTAATTAGGTCAAGAATCGACAATTTCGACCGAAGATGACTTTTTGGTCAAAAGTCAGTCTATCAATAAGGTCATTAGTCAAAAATCGACCTTTTCGACCAAAGTCGACTTTTGGTCAAAAGTTAACCCATCGGTCAACGAGATAGTCATTGGGTCGAAATTGACCATTTCGACCAAAGTTGACTTTTTGGTCAAAAGTCGACCTATTGGGTCAATGAGTCGGTAATCGGGTCAAGAATCGACCATTTCGACCAAAGATGACTTTTTGGTCAGAAGTCGACCTATTCGGTCAATGAGTTGGCAATTCGGTCAAGAATCGACCATTTTAATCAAAGACGACTTTTTGGTCAAAAATTGACCTATTTGGTCAATGGGTCTGTCATTCAGGTCAATGATCGACCATTTTAACCAAAGTTAACTTTTGGTCGAGATCGGCTTACTATGTCAATAATCGTTCATTAGGTCAAAATCGACTATTTCGACCAAAATCGTCTTATTGCAGTCAATGGGTTAGTCTATCGGTCAAGGATCGGCCATTTCGATCAAAGTCGACTTTTGGTCAAAAGTTAACCTATCGAGTCAATGGGTTGGTCATTGGGTCAAGGATCGACCATTTTGACCAAAGTCGACTTTTCGGTCAGAGATCGACTTATCGGGTCAATAAATGTGTCATTAGGTTAAAAATCGACTATTTTGACCAAAATCGAATTTTTTGTCAAAGCTTAACTCTATCGGGTCAACGGTGTGGTCATCGAGTTAGAAATCGATCATTTCGACCAAAGCCGAGTTTTTGGTCAAAAGTCGACCTTTTGGGTCAACGAGTCGGTAATCGGTCAAGAATCGACCATTTCGACCAAAGATGACTTTTTGTCAAACGTCGACTTATCGGGTCAATGGCCGATCATCGTAGCAAAATCGACAATTTTGACCAAAGTCGACTTTTCGGTCGAAAGTCGATCCTATCGAGTCAAAGGGTGTTCTTTAGGTCAAAAATATATTATTTTGATCAAAATTGACTTTTGGTCAAAAGTCAATCTATTCGGTCACATGGCTCGGTCATCTGGATCAAGGATCGACTATTTCGACTAAAGTCGACTGTCTCGGTCGAGATCGACTTATCGGTCGAATCAACTCATTGTAACCAAACTTGACATTTTGGTCAAAAGTCGACTTATCAAGTTAATGAGGCGAGCATAAAGTCAAAATTTTACAATTTCGACAAAAATTAACCTTTTGGTCCAAAGTCGACCTATCGGGTTAATGGGTCGCGTGATCGGGTCAAGGATCGACAATTTTGACTAAAGTCGATTTTTTCGTCAAAAGTCGACCTATTGGGTCAATGGGTTCGGTCATCAAGTAAAAGATCGACAATTTCGACCAAAATCGACTTTTGGTCAAAAGTCGACCTATTGAGTCAATGGGTCACTATCGAGTCAAGGATTCACCATTTCGACTAAAGTTAATTTTTTGGTCAGAGATTAACTTATTGGGTCAATAATTCGTCATTAAGTTAAAAATCGATTATTTCGACCAAAATTTAATTTTTGTCAAAAGTCGACCGATTCGAGTCAACTGGTCATTATCAGGTCGAAATCGACCATTTCGACCAAAGTCGACTTATTGGTCAAAAGTCGACCTATTCGGTCAACGAGTCAGTAATTGGGTCAAGAATCGACCATTCTGACCGAAGATGACTTTTTGGTCAAAATTCGATCTATTGGGTCAATGGTCGTCATTAGGTCAAAAATCGACCATTTCGACAAAAATTGACTTTTGGTCAAAAGTCGACCTATCGAGTCAATCGGATAGTGATTGGGTCAAGGATTGACCATTTTGACCAAAGTCGACTTTTTGGTCGAAATCGACTTATTAGATCAATATCGTCATCAGTCAAAAATCGATTATTTTGACAAAAATTAACATTTTTAGTCAAAGTGTCAATTCTATTAGGTCAATCGGTGTCATTGGGTCAGAATCGACCATTTCGACCAAAGTTAACTTTTTGGTCAAGAGTTAACTTATTTAGTCAATGAGTCGGTCATTAGGTCAAGAATTGCACCATTTCGACCAAAGATCGACTTTTCGGTCAAAAGTCAATCTTTGGGTCAATGGGTCGGTCATCGGGTCAAGAATCGACCATTTCGACCAAAGTTGACTTTTTGGTCAAAAGTCGACCTATTGGGTCAATGGGCGGTCATTAGTCAAAATCGACTATTTTGACCAAAATCGACTTTTTGGTCAAAAGTCAACCTATCGGGGTCAATGGGCTTAGTTATCGGGTCTAAGATCGTACCATTTTCGACCAAAGTTAGATTTTTGGTCAGAGATGGAGTTATTGGGTCAATAAATGGTCATTAGGTCAAAAATTTACTATTTTGACCAAAATTGAATTTTTTGTCAAAAGTTTAACCCATCGGATCAATCGAGTCATATGGGTCGAAATCGACCATTTTGACCAAAGTGACTTTTTGGTCAAAAGTCGACCTATTCGGTCAACGAGTCGGTAATCGGGTCAAGAACCGACCATTCCGACCAAAGATCGACTTTTCGGCTCAAAAGTCGATCATATTAGTCAATGGATTAGACATTACAGTCATAAGAATCGACTATTCTGATCAAAATCGACTTTTTGGTCAAAAGTCGATCTATCAGGGTCAATGAGTTGGTCATCAGGTCAAGGATCGACCATTTCGACCAAAATCGACTTTTTTATCAAGAGTCGACTTATCGGGTCAATAAATGAGTCATTAGGTCAAAAATCGATTATTTTGACCAAAATTAAATTTTTGGTCAAAGGTCGACCCATTGGGTCAACAGGTAGTCATCGGGTCAAGAATCGACCATTTTGACCAAAGTTTACTTTTTGGTCAAAAGTCGACCTATTCGGTCAATGAGTCGGTCATTAGGTCAAGAATTCACCATTTCGACCGAAGATGACTTTTCGGTCAAAAGTCGATCTATTAGGTCAATGGTCGGTCATTGGGTCAAAAATTAACCATTTTGACCAAAGTCGACTTTTTGGTCAAAAGTCGAATCTATTAGATCGAATGGGTGGTCATTAGGTTAAAATTGATTATTTTAATCAAAATCAACTTTTTGGTCAAAAGTCGACTCTATTGAGTCAATGGATTCATCATCGGGTCAAGGATCGACCATTTCGACCAAAGTTAACTATTTGGTCAAAGATGAGTTATTGGGTCAATATTTGGTCATTAGGTCAAACATTGACTATTTTGACCAAAATCAATTTTTTGTCAAAAGTTTAACCCATCAGGTCAACGAGGTCATCGGGTCGAAATCGACCATTTTCGACCAAAGTTGACTTTTTGGTCAAAAGTCGATCTATTCAGTCAATGCGTTGCATTAGGTCAATAACTTGACCATTTTCGACTCAAAATTGATTTTTGGTCAAAAGTCGATCTATCGGGTCAATGGGTCAGTCATCGGGTCAAAAATTAACCATTCTGGCCAAAGTCGACTTTTGGTCAAAAGTCGACCTATCGGATCAATAGGTCGATCATTGGGTCAAGATCGACCATTTTGACCAAAGTTGACTTTTTTGTCAAAGATCAACTTATCGGGTCAATGAATGATCATTGGTCAAAAATCGATCATTTCGACAAAAATTAAATTTTGGTCAAAAGTCAATCTATTGAGTCAATAAGTATGGTCATTCGGTCAAGAATCGACCATTTTGACCAAAGTTCACTTTTTGGTCAAGAGTCGATCTTATTTGGTCAATGATTCGGTCATTAGGTCAAGAATCGACCATTTCAACCAAAGATCGACTTTTTGGTCAAAAGTCGACCTTTCGAGTCAACGGATTAATTATTCGGTCAAGAATCGACCATTTTGACCAAAGTCGACTTTTGGTCAAAAGTCGATCTATTGCGTCAATAGGTGGTCATTAGGTCAAAATCGACTATTATAGATCAAAATCGATTTTTCGGTCAAAAGTCAATTTATCGGGTCAATGGGCTCATTATCGGTCAAGGATTGACCATTTCGACCAAAGTCGACTTTTTGATCGCAGATGATGTTATTGGGTAAATAATTGTGTCATTACGCCAAACATTTACTATTTTGACGCAAAATTAAATTTTTTGTTAAAAGTTTAACCTATTGGGTCAACAGGTGATCATTGGTCAGAATCGACCATTTCGACCAAAGTTAATTTTTCTGTCAAAAGTTGACCCATTCGGTCAATGAGTTGCGTAATCTGGTCAAGAATCGACCATTTTGACTAAAGATCGATTTTTGGTCAAAAGTCAACTTATTCGGTTAATGAGTCGTCATTGGTTCAAAATCGACCATTTCGACCAAAGGCGACTTTTTGGTCAAAAGTCGATCTTTCGGGTCAATGGGTCGTTCATCGGGTCAAAAATCGACCATTTCGACCAAAGTTGACTTTTTGATCAAAATGTCGACCAATCGGGTTAATGGGTTCATTATCGGGTCAAGGATCGACTAATTTCGACCAAAGTCGATTTTTTGTCGAGATCGAGTTATTGGATTAATAATCGGTCATTAAGTCAAAACGTTTACTATTTTGACCAAAATTGAATTTTTTGTTAAAAATTTAATCTATCCGGTCAACAGGTCATTATCGGTCGAAATCGACTATTTCGACCAAAGTTGACTTTTTCATCAAAAGTCGACCTATTCGGTCAATGAGTCGGTCATTCGGTCAAGAATCGACCATTTTGACCGAAGATGACTTTTCGTCAAAAGTTGATCTATTCGAGTCAATGGGTTAGTCATGGGTCAAAAATCGACTCATTTCGACCAAAGTTAACTTTTTGGTCAAAAGTCGACCTATCGGGTCAATGGGTTGGTCATTGAGTCAAAATCGACTATTATAATCAAAATTGACTTTTTGGTCAAAAGTCAACCTATCGGGTCAATGGTTCATCATCGGGTTAATGATCGACCATTTCGACCAAAGTCAACTTTTCGTCATAGATCGAGTTATTATGTCAATAATCGGTCATTAGTGTCAAACATTTACTATTTTCACCAAAGTTGAATTTTTTGTCTAAATTTAACCCATCTAGTCAATCTGGTAATCAGGTCGAAATTCGACTCATTTTAACCAAAGCTAGACTTTTTGGTCAAGAAGTCGACCTATTTGGTCAATGAGTTGCATTATTGGGTCAAGAATCGACCATTTCACCAAAGATTACTTTTTAGTTAAAAGTCGACCTATCGTGTCAATGGGTCGTCATTGGATCAAAAATTAACCATTTCGACTAAAGTTTACTTTTGGTCAAAAGTTAATCCATTGGGTCAATGAGGTATTCATTGGGTCAATGGATTGACCATTTCGACCAAAGTCGATTTTTTGTCAGAGATCGACTTATTGGGTCAATAAACGGTCATTAGGTCAAAAATCGATTATTTTGATCAAAAAATAAATTTTTGGTCTAAAGAGTCAATCCATCGGGTCAACGAGGCGATCTATCGGGTCAAGAATTGACCATTTTGACTAAAGTCGACCTATTTGGTCAAGAGTTAACCTATTGGGTCAAGAGTCGACCTATTTGGTCAAGAGTCGATCTATTTCGTCAAAGAGTCGACCTATTGGGTCAATGAGTTGGCCATTAGTTCAAGAATTTACCATTTCGACCAAAGATGACTTTTTGGTCAAAAGTTGATCTTATCAGGCTCAATGGATGGTCATTAGGTCAAAAATTAATCATTTTGACCAAAATTCGACTTTTCGTCAAAAGTCGACCTATCAGTCAATGGGTTTATCATCGGGTCAATGATCGACTATTTTGACCAAAGTCGACTTTTCGGTCGAGATCGAGTTATTGAGTCAATAATCGGTCATTCGGTCAAACATTTACTATTTTGACCAAAATTGAATTTTTGGTCAAAATTGAACATATCGGGTCAACGGAATGGTCATCGGGTCAAAAATCGATCATTTCGACCAAAGATGACTTTTTGGTCAAAAGTCAATCTATTTGATCAATGAGTCGGTAATCAGTCAAGAGTCGACCATTTCGACCAAAGATCGCTTTTTGCGTCAAAAGTCGACTAGTTGGGTCAATCGGGTGGTCATTGGGTCAAAATCGACCATTTCGACCAAAGTCGACTTTTTGGTCAAAAGTCGACCTATTCGGGTCAATGAGTCGGTCATCGGGCCAAGAATCGACCATTTCGACCAAAGATCGACATTTTGGTCAAAAGTCGATCTATTGGTTCAATGAGTTGGTCATTCGGTTCAAAAATTAACCATTTCGACCAAAGTCGACTTTTTGATCAAAAGTCGACCTATTGGATCAATGTGCAGTCATTAGGTCAATAATCGACTATTATAATTAAAATTAACTTTTTGTTCAAAAGTCGACCTATCAGGTCAATGGCTCATTATCGGGTCAAGGATCGACCATTTCGACCAAAGTCGACTTTTTGGTCAAAAATTGAGTTATTGGGTCAATAATTGGTCATTAGGTCAAACATTTACTATTTTGACCAAAATTGAATTTTTTGTTAAAATTTAACTCCATCGGGTCAACGGGCGGTCATTGGGTCGAAATCGACCATTTTCGACCAAAGTCGACTTTTTGGTCAAGAGTCGACCTATTTGGTCAATGAGTCGGTCATTTGGTCAAGAATCGACCATTTTGACCGAAGATGACTTTTTGGTCAAAAGTTAATCTTTCGAGTCAATGCGTTTAGTCTTAGGTCAAAAATCGACCATTTTGACCAAAGTTGACTTTTTGGTCAAAAGTCGACCTATCGAGTCAATGGGTGGTCATTAGGTCAAAATTGACTATTATAATCAAAATTGACATTTTTGTCAAAAAGTCGACTCTATCGGGTCAATGGTTCAGTTATCGGTCAATGATTTACCATTTCGACCAAAGTCGATTTTTCGGTCGAGTATCGAGTTATTCTGTCAATAATTGGTCATTAGGTCAAACATTTACTATTTTGACCAAAATCGAATTTTTGGTCAAAATTTAACCCATCGGGTCAACTGGGTGGTTATCGGTCGAAATCGATCAATTTTAACCAAAGTAGACTTTTCGTCAAAAGTCGACCTATTCGGGTCAATGAGTCGGTCATCGGCCAAGAATCGACCATTTTGACCAAAGATTGACTTTTTGGTCAAAAGTCGAATTTATCGGATCAATAGCCGGTCATTGCGTCAAAAATTAGTCATTAATTCAAAAATCGATCATTGGTCAAAATCGATCTATTTTGGCCAAAATTAAATTTTTGGTCAAAAGTCGACTCATCGGGTCAATCGATCGGTCATCGGGTCGAAATCGACTATTTCGACACAAGTCGATTTTTTTGGTCAAAAGTCGACCTAATCGGTCACTGAGTCGGTCATCGGGTCTAGAATCGACCATTTTCGACCAAAGATAACTTTTTCGTCAAAAGTCGATCTATCGGGTCAACGGGTCGTCATCAGGGTCAAAATCGACCATTTCGACCAACGTCGACTTTTGGGTCAATAGTTGACTCTAATGGGTCAATGGGCTGGTCATTCGGTCAAAATTCGACTATTTTCGACCAAAATCGACTATTTGGTCAAAAGTCGATCTATCAAGTTAACGGCATGTCATCGGGTCAAGGATTAAACATTTCGACCAAAGTCGACTTTTCGTGTAAAGGATCGACTTATCGGGTCAACAATCGGTCTATTATATCAAAAATCGACTACTTCGACCAAAATTATTTTTTTGGTCGAAAGTCGATCTATCAGGTTAACTAGGTCAGTCATCGGTCAAATCGACCATTTCGACCAAAGTCGACTTTTCGGTCAAAAGTTGACTTCTTGACAATGAGTCGGTCATTTGGTCAAGAAACGACTACTTTGACCGAAGATGACTTTTTGGTCAAAAGTCGATCTATCGGTTTAATGTGTCGCTATCAGTCAAGAATCGACCATTTTGATCAAAGACGACTTTTTGGTCAAAAGTCGATCTTATTGGGTCAATGGATCGAGTCATTGGGTCAAAAATTGACCATTTTAACCAAAGTTCACATTTTGGTCAAAAGTTGACCTATTGGGTCAATGAGTTGGTAACTGGGTCAAGAATTGACTATTTTGACTGAAGTGACTTTTTGGTCAAAAGTTGACCTATTGGGTCAATAGGTTTGTCATCTGGTCAAGGACTCGACCATTTCGACCAAAGTTGACTTTTGGTCAGAGATCGACTTATCGGTCGATAATTAGTCATTAGGTCAAAAATTAACTATTTCGACTAAAATCGAATTTTTCGTCAAAAGTCGACCTATCAGGTCTACGGGGTAGTCATTGGGTCAAGGATCGACCATTTCGACCAAACTCGATTTTTTGGTCAAAAGTTGACCTATTGGGTCAATGGGTAAGTAATTGAGTCAAAATCGACTATTTTGACCAAAGTTTACTTTTGTCAAAAGATGACCATATTGGGTCAATGAGTTCGGTCATCGGTCAAGGATCGACCATTTTGACCAAAGTCGACTTTTCGTAAGATCGACTTACTGGGTCAATAATCGTCTTTAGGTCAAAATCGACTATTTCGACCAAAATTAAATTTTTGGTCAAAAATTAACCCATCAAATGAACAGAATGGTCATTAGTCGAAATCGACCATTTTGACTAAAGTCGATTTTTGGTCAAAAGCCGACCTATTCGGTCATTGTGTTCGTAATCGGGTCAAGAATTTTCATTTTGACCAAAGATGACTTTTTAGTCAAAAGTCGATTTATCGGGTCAATGGGCCGATTATCGGTCAAAATCGACCATTTTCACCAAAGTCGATTTTTGGTCAAAAGTTCACCTATCGAGTCAATCGGGCGGTCATTAGGTCAAAAATCGACTATTTCGACCAAAATCGAATTTGTTGGTCAAAAGTCGACCTATCGGGCAAAATTGTTCATTATCGGTCAAGGATCGACCATTTCACCAAAGTTGATTTTTTGGTCGAGATCGATTTATCGGGTCAATAATCGGTCATTAGTTCAAAAATCGACTATCTCGTCATTAGTCAAAATCGACTTTTTGGCCAAAATCAAATTTTCGATCAAAAGTTGATCTATTGGTTCAACAGTGGTCATCGATCAAAGTCGACTTGTCGTCAATAAGCCGATTATTTGGTCAAAAGTCGATCATTCGTCAAGGTTCGTCAATCAAGAATCGATCATTTTTACTCAAAGATGACTTTTTTGTCAAAAGTCGTCTATTGGGTCGAAAAATCGACCATATTTCGACCAACAGTTGACTTTTTGGTCAAAATTGAACTATCAGGTCAATGGCGGTCATTAGGTCAAAATCGATTATTTTGACCAAAATTGTCTTTTTTGTCAAAAGTCGACCTATCGGGTCAATGAGTTTGTCATCGGGTCAAGGATCGACCATTTCGACCAAAGTTAACTTTTGGTCGAGATCGATTTATTAGGTCATTAATTGGTCTTTAATTCAAAAATCGATTATCAAGTCCAAAATCGACTTTTGGACGAAAAATCGATCGTCAATGGGTCGGTCATCAGGTCAAAGATTAATCATTTCGACCAAAGTCGATTTTTCGTCAAAAGTCGACCTATTGTGTCAATGGGTTGGTCTTCGGGTCAAGGATCGACCATTTTGACGAAAGTCGACTTTTTGTTCAGTGATCGACTAATTGGGTCAACAATAGGTCATTAGGTCAAAAATTAATTATTTTGACCTAAATTAATTTTTGGTCAAAAGTCGATCCATTGGGTTAAGAGGGTCGGTCATCGGGTCGTAAATCGAACGTTTCGACCAAAGTTGACTTTTTGGTCAAAAGTCGATCTATTCGGTCAATGAGTTGGTCATTAGGTCAAAATTGAGAATGTTTTAGCAAAATTGACTTTTTGGTCAAAACTCGACCTATTAGGTCAATGCGCTGTCATCGGTCAAGGATCGACCATTTTAACAAAGTCGACTTTTTGGTCAAAGATCGACTTATTGAGTTAATAATTGTTCATTAGGTCGAATCGATTATTTTGACCAAAATCGATTTTTTGTTCAAAAGTCGTCCTATTAGGTTAATGGAGCGGTCATCGGTCGTAAATTAACCTTTTTGACCAAAGTCGACTTTTTGGTCAAAAGTTGACATATTGGGTAAATGGGGCGGTCATTAGGTAAAAATCGATTATATTCGACCAAAATTAATATTTTTGTCGAAATGTCAATCTATTACGGTCAATGGGTCGTCTCATTGTGTCAAATGATCGACTATTTTGACCAAAGTTCGACTTTATGGTCAAGAGTCGACCTATAGGTCAATGGGTCGTCATCGGGTCAAGGATCGACCATTATGACCAACTTTGACCTTTTAGTTAAAGATCGACTTATCGGGTCAATAATCGGTCATTATGTCAAAAATTGATTATTTTAGTCAAAAGTTTTCACTATTATGGTCTATAGGTCGTTATTGAGTCAAAGATCGATCATTTCGACCAAAGTCGACTTATCGGAGTCAAATGGGTCAGTCTTGGGTCAACGATCGACCATTTTGACCAAAGTCGACTTTTGTTCAGTAGATCGACTTATCGGGTCAATAATCGGTCATTAGGTCAAAAATCGATTATTTTGACCTAAAATTAATTTTTTGATCAAAAGTTGATCGATCAGGTCAAGAAGGTGGTCATCGGGTCGAAATCGAACATTTTGACCAAAGTTGACTTTTTGGTTAAAAGTCGACCTATTTGGTCAATGAGTCGGTCATTCGGTCAAAATCGACCATTTCGACCAAAGTCGACTTTTGGTCAAAAGTCGACCGATTGGGTCAATGAGCTGGTCATTAGGTCAATGATTTACCATTTTAACCAAAGTTGACTTTTTGGTCAAAGATCGACTTATCAGGTCAATAATCGTCATTATGTCAAAAATCGACTATTTTGACCAAAATTGAATTTTTGGTCAAAAGTCAATCTATTAGGTTAATGGGGCGGTCATCGGGTCGAAATCGACCATGTTGACGAAAGTCGACTTTTTGGTCAAAAGTCGACATATTGGGTAAATGGGGTGGTCATTAGGTAAAAAATCGATTATATCGACCAAAATTAACATTTTGGTCAAAAGTTAATCTATTTTGTCAATGGGTTGTTCATTGTATCAATGATTGACTATTCTGACAAAAGTTCACTTTATTGTCAAAAGTTGACCTAGGGGATCAATGGGTTGGTCATTGGGTCAAGGATTGACCATAACGACCAAAGTTGACCTTTTGGTCAAAGATTGACTTATTTTGTCAATAATCGGTCATTATGTCAAAAACGACTATTTTGGTCAAAAGTTTTCCTATCGGGTCCATAGGTCAAGTTATTGAGTCAAGGATCGACCATTTCGACCAAAGCCGACTTTTGGTCAAAAGTCGACTCTATCGGGTTAATGGGTCGGTCATTGGGTCAAGAAATCGACCATTTCGACCAAAGTTGACTTTTTGGTCAAAAGATGACCTATTCGGTCAACGAGCTGGTAATCGGGTCAAGAATCGACCATTCCGACCGAAGATGACATTTTGGTCACAAGTTGATCTATTGGCGTTGGTCATTGGTCAAAAATCGACCATTTCGACAAAAGTCGACTTTTCGGTCAAAAGTCGACCTATCGGGTCAATCGGTTAGTCATCGGGGTCAAGGATCGACCATTTCGACCAAAGTCGACTTTTTAGTCGAGATCGACTTGTCAGGTTAATAATCGGTCATTATGTCAAAAATCGATTATTTTGACAAAAATTAAATTTTTAGTTAAAGGTCGACTCCATTTAGTCAATCGGGTGGTCATTGGGTCAAAATCGACCATTTTGACCAAAGTTTACTTTTTGGTCAAGAGTTAACCTATTTAGTTAATGAGTCGGACATCGGGTTAAGAATCGACCATTTCGACCGAAGATGACTTTTGGTCAAGTTAATCTTTGGGTCATTGGGTCAGTCTTGGGTCAAAAATCGACCATTTTGACAAAAGTCGACTTTTTGGTCAAAAGTTGACTTATTGGGTCAATGGGTGGTTATTAGGTCAAAATCGACTATTATAATCAAAATCGACTTTTCGTCAAAAAGTCGACCTATCGGTCAATGGGGTCATTATCGGGTCAAGGATCGACCATTTTAACCAAAGTCAATTTTTGGTCGAGATGGAGTTATTGGGTCAATAACTTGGTCATTAGGTCAAACATTTACTATTTTGACTAAAATTGAATTTTTTATCAAAAATTTAACCCATCGGGACAACGGCGTAGTCATTGGTCGACATCGACCATTTCGACCAAAGTGTGACTTTTTGATCAAAAGTCGATCTATTTGGTCAATGAGTTGGTAATTGGGTCAAGAACTCGACCATTCTAACCAAAGATCGCTTTTTGTTCAAAAGTCGACATATTCGGTCAATGGGTTCAGTCATCGGGTCAAAATCGACTATTCTGATCAAAGTCGACTTTTGGTCAAAAGTCGACCTATCGGGTCAATGGGCTGGTCATCGGGTCAAGGATCGACCATTTCGACCAAAGTTGACTTTTTGGTCGAAGATGGAGTTATTTAGTCAATAATCGGTCATTAGGTCAAACATTTATTATTTTGACTAAAATCAATTTTTTGTCAAAATTTAACCCATCGGTCAACGGCCATTTATCGGGTCTGATCGACCATTTTGACTAAAGTAGACTTTTTGGTCAAAAGTTGACTTATTTGGTCAATGTGTGGGTAATACGGGTCAAGAACTTACCATTTCGACCAAAGATCGCTTTTTCATCAAAAGTCGATCTTATCGAGTCAATGGGTCGGGTCATTGGGTCAAAAATTAACCATTCCGGTCTAAGTCGCCTTTTGGTCAAAAGTCGACCTATCGGGTCAATGGGCCGGTCATTGGGTCAGTGGATCGACCATTTCGACCAAAGTCGACTTTTTGTCGAGATTAACTTATTGGGTCAATAAATGATTTTAGGTCAAAAATCGATTATTTTGACAAAATTAAATTTTTGTTAAAGGTCAACCCATCGGGTCAACGGGTGCTCATCGGGTCAAGAATCGACCATTTTGACCAAAGGTGACTTTTTAGACAAAGAGTCGACCTATTTGGTCAATGAGTTGGTCATTAGTGTCAAGAATCGACCATTTTGATCAAGATGACTTTTGGTCAAAAGTTGATCTTTCGAGTCAATGGATTGGTCTTGGGTCAAAAATTAACCATTTCGACCAAAGTCGATTATTTGGTCTAAAGTCGATCTATCGAGTCAATGAGTGGTCATTCAGTCAAAATCGACTATTATAATCATAATTGACTTTTTGGTCAAAAGTCAATCTATCTGGGTCAACTGGGCTCATTATCGGGTCAAGGATTGACCATTTCGACCAAAGTCGACTTTTTGGTCGAGATGAAGTTACATGTAAATAATCTGGTCATTATGTCAAACATTTACTATTTTCAATCTAAATTTAATTTTTTGTTAAAATTTAACATATTCGGTAAATGTATGGTTATCAGTGTCGAATCGACCATTTCGACAAAAGTGACGTTTTGGTCAAAAGTCGACCTATTTGTCAATGAGTCTGGGTAATCAGTCAAGAATCGATCATTTCGACCAGAGATCACTTTTTGGTCAAAAGTTGACCTATTGGGTTAATCGGGTCGTCATCGGTTCAAAAATCGACCATTTTGACCAAAGATGACTTTTGGTCAAAAGTCTGATCATTCGGGTCAATGGGTCGGTCATTCGGGTCAAAATCGACTCATATCGACTCAAAGTTGGCTTTTTGGTCAAAAGTTGACCAATCGGGTCAATGGGCTAGTCATCGGGTCGATGGATCGATCAATTTCGACCAAAGTTAACTTGTTAGTAGATGGAGTTATTGGTTCACTAATCGGTCATTAGGTCAAACATTTACTATTTTGACCAAAATCAACTTTTTGTCAAAAATTTAACCCATCGGTCAATCGTCAAGTAGGTCATAATTGACCATTTCGACCAAAGTCGACTTTCGGTCAAGAGTCGACCTATTCGGTCAATGAATCGGTCATCGGGTCAAGAATCGACCATTTCGACCGAAGATGACTTTTGATCAAAAGTCGATTTTCGAGTCATCAAGTTACTGCAAAAATCGCCATTTCGACCAATGTTAACTTTTGGTCAAAAGTCAATTAATCGGGTCAATGAAGCGTCATTAGATCAAAAATCGCCTATTATAATCAAAATCGACTTTTGGTCAAAAGTTGACCTATCGTCAATCGGGTTCATCATCGGGTCAATGATCGACCATTTCGACCAAAGTCAATTTTTGTTCGCAGATGGAGTTATTCGGTCAATAATTGGTCATTCGGTCAAACATTTACTATTTTGACCAAAACTCGAATTTTTTGTCTAAATTTAACCCATCTAGTCAACGGCTGGTCATCGGGTCAGAAATCGACCATTTTAACCAAAGTAGACTTTTTGGTCAAGAAGTCGATCCATTTGGTCAATGAGTTGGTAACCGGGTCAAGAATCGAATCATTTTGACCAAAGATCGCTTTTTGGTCAAAAGTCAATTCTACCGGATCAATGGGTCAGGTCATCGGTCAAAAATCGACCATTCCGACCAAAGTCGACTTTTGGTCAAAAGTCGACCTATCGGATCAATGGGTCGGTCATCGGGTCAATGATCGACCATTTCGACCAAAGTTGATTTTTGGTCAAAGATCGACTTATTGGGTAAATAAATTGTCATTAGGTCAAAAATCGATTATTTCGACAAAAAATAAATTTTTGGTCAAAGGTCGACCTATCAGGTCAACGGGGTGATCATCGGGGTCAAGAATCGACCATTGGCGACTAAAGTCGACTTTTGGTCAACCTATTCGGTCAATGAGCTGGTCATCAGGTCAAGAATCGACCATTTCGATCCTGAATGACTTTTCGGTCAAAAGTTGATCTTTCGGGTCAATTGGTTGGTTTTTGGGTCAAAATCGACCATTTCGACCAAATTTGACTTTTTGGTCAAAAGTCGACTAATCAGGTCAATGGGTTTGGTCATCGGGTCAATGATTGATCATTTTAACGAAAGTCGAATTTTTGGTCAGAGATTGAGTTATCAGGTTAATAATCTAGTCATTACGTCAAACATTTACTATTTCGACCGAAATCGAATTTTTTGTCAAAATTTAACATATTGGGTCAATCAGATGGTCATTGGGTCGAAATCGACCTTTTTGACCAAAAATAGACTTTTTGGTCAAAAGCTCGACCTATTTGGTCAACGAGTCGGTAATCGGGTCAAGAATCGACCATTTCGACCAAAGATCGCTTTCCTCGGTCAAAATGGTCATTCCTCAATCCAATGACCAATTTGTCAAGTTTTAAATTAATGACCAATTATCGACCTAATAAGTCAATCTCCGACCAAAAAGTCAACTTTGGACAAAATAGCCTAATCCTTTACCCAATGGCCAACCCATCAACCAATAAGTCAACTTACTTTGGTAAAAATAGTCAATTTCCGACCCAATGACCACCCCGTTGACCCAATGGGTTAACTTTTGAACAAAAATTTAATTTTGGTCAAATTAGTTAATTTTTTACCTAAAGACCAATTATTGACCCAATAAATCAATTTCTAACAAAAAAGTAAACTTTGGTCAAAATGGTCAATCCTTGACCCAATAACTAACCCATTGACGCAATAGATAAATTTTTGACCAAAAAGTCATTTTTGGTCAAAATGGTCAATTCTTGACCCATTGACCAACTCATTGACCAACTCATTGACCAAATAGGTCAATTTTCGACCAAAAAGTCAACTTTGGTCAAAAAGGTCAATTTCTGACCTAATGACCACCCCGTTGACCTAATGAGTCAACTTTTGACCAAAATTCAATTATGGTCAAAATAATCAATTTTTTACCTAATTATCAATTATCGACCCAATAAGCCAATCTTTCGACTAAAAAGTCAACTTTTGTCAAAATGGTCAATCTCGACCTAATGACCAACCCATCGAATCCTAAAGTCAACTATCGACCAAAAAGTCAACTTTGGTCAAAATGGTCAATCTTCGACCCAATGACCAACCCAATGACCCAATATGTCAACTTTCGACCAAAAAGACAATCTTGGTCAAAATAGTCAATTTTCGACATCAATGACCACCCCATCGACACAATATCGTCAACTTTTCGACCAAAATGTCAACTTTGGTCAAAATGGTCAATTTCGACTCAATGACCAACCCATCGACCCAACAGTTAACTTTCGACAAAAAGTTAACTTTGGTCAAAATTGTCAATCCTTCGACCAAATGAACAAACCAATCGATCCAATAGGTCAACTTTCGACCAAAAAGTCAATCTTGGTCAAAATAGTCAATTTTTGACCTAATGACCAATTATCGACACAATAACTCAATCTCTCGACCAAAAATTCAACTTTGGTCAAAATTGTCGAATCATCGACCGAATGACCAACCCATCGACGCCACAGTCAACTTTCGACAAAAAAGTCAACTGTGGTCAAAATAATCATTTTTTGACCTAATGACCACCCCATCAACCCGATAGTCAATTTTCGACCAAAAAGTCAACTTTGGTCAAAATGAGTCAATTCGACGTAATGACCACCCATTGATCCAACAGTCAATTTCGACAAAAAAGTCAACTTTGGTCGAAAATGGTCAACTTTCGACCCAAAGACCAACCCATCGACCTAATGAGTCAACTTTTACCAAAAAGTCAACTTTAGTCAAAATGGTCAACTTCGACCCAATGACCAACCCATTAACCTAATAAGTCAATTTTCGACCAAAAAGCCAATTTTGGTCAAAATACCAATCTTCACCTAATGACCAACGCACCGATCCAATAAGTCTACTTTTGTACAAAAGTCAACTTCGGTCAAAATGGTCAATTTCTCGACTCAATCGACCAACCCATCGACCCAATAGATCAACTTTCGACCAAAACGTCAACTTTGTCAAAATAGTCAATTTCGACCTAATTACTAACTCATCGACCAAATAAGTCAATTTTCGACCAAAAAGTCAACTTTGGTCAAAATGGTCAATTTACGACCCAATGATCACCCCATCGACCCAATGGGTTAACTTTTCGACCAAAAATTCAATTTTGGTCAAAATTGTTAATTTTCGACCTAATGACAAATTATCGATCTAATAAGTCAATCTTCCGATCAAAAAGTCAACTTTGGTCAAAATGGTCAATCTCGACCCAATGACAAACTCATTGACCCAATAGTCAATTTCACGAAAAGTCAATTTCGTCAAGATACCAATTCTCGAACCGAATGACCACCCATTGACCAAATAAGTCAACTTTGGTAAAAATGGTCAATTTTCGATCCAATGACCAAACCATCGATCTGATAGATCAAATTTCGACCGAAAAAGTCAATCTTCTGGTCAAAATGATCAATTCTGACACAATTGCCAACTCATCGAGCGATATGTCAACTTTTCAACAAAAAGTCAACTTTGGTCAAAATTGTCAATTTCCTCGACCTAATGACACCAACCCAATAGGTCATCTTTTAACAAAAAATTTAATATAGGCCAAAATAGTCAATTTTTGACCCAATGACCAATTATCGACCCAATAAGTCAATCTCTGACCAAAAAGTCAACTTCGTCAACAATGATCAACTCGACCCAACGACCAATCCATCGACCAACAGTCAACTTTCGACCAAAAAGTGAACTTTGGTCAAAATGGTCAATCCTTGACCCAATGACCGACCCATCGACCCAATATGTCAACTTTTGGCAAAAAAACCAATTTTGGTCAAAATAGTCAATTTTTGACCTAATGACCAATTATTGACCTAGTAAGCCAATCTCTGACCAAAAATTCAACTTTGTTTGAAAAGGTCAATCCTTTACCCAATGACCACCCCTTTGACCCAACATGATCAACTTTCGACCAATAAAGTCAACTTTAGTCAAAATGATCAATCCTCGACCCATCGACCAAACCATCGAATCTAATAGATCAACTTTCGACCAAAAAGTCAATTTTGGTCAAAATAGTTAATTTCGAATCTAATGACCAATTATCGACCCAATAAGTTAATCTTCGACCAAAAAGTCAACTCTGGTCAAAATGGTCAATCCTCGACCCAATGACAAACCCATCGACCCAATAAGTCAACTTTCGACCAAAAAGTCAATTTTTGATCAAAATAATCAATTTCGACCTAATGACCAACCCATTGAACCAATAGTGTCAACTTTTGACCAAAAAGTCAACTTTGGTCAAAATGATCAATGCTCGAATCAATGACCAACCCATAGGCCTAATAGGTCAACTTTTGACCAAAAAGTCAATTTTGGTCAAAATAGTCAATTTTTGAATTAATGACCAATTATTGACTCAATAAATCAATCTCTGACCAAAAAGTCTACTTTGGTCAAAATGGTCAATTCTTGACCCAATGACAAACCATCGATCCATCAGGTCGACTTTTATACCAAAAGTCAATTTTGGTCAAAATATCAATTTTCGACCCAATTGACCACCCATCGACTCAATTAGTCAACTTTGACCAAAAAGTCAACTTTCGACAAAATGGTGAATTTTCGACCTAATGACCAACCCATCGACCCAATAGAGTCAACTTTCGAGTAAAAGGTCATATTTGGTCAAAATGGTCAATTCTCGATCCAAGTTACCAACTCATCGACCAACGAGTCAACACTCGACCAAAAAGTCAACTTTGGTCAAAATGGTCAATTTCTGATCCAATGACCACCCCTTTGACCCAATGGGTTAACTTTTGACTAAAAATTCAATTTTGGTCAAAATAGTCAATTTTTGACCTAATGACCAATTATTGACCCAATAAGTCAATCTCGACTAAAAAAGACAACTTTGGCCAAAATGATCAATCCTCGACCTAATGACAAACCCATTCAACTTTTGACCAAAAAGTCAATTTTGGTCAAAAGAGTCAATTTTTGACCTAATAACCACCCATTGACGTAATAGGTCAACTTTTGACCAAAAAGTAAACTTTGGTCAAAATGGTCAATTTTTGACCTAATCACCGCCCACCGACCCAATAGGTCAACTTTTGACCAAATGTCAAGTTTGGTCAAAAAGTCAAGTTAGGTCAAAATGGTAAATCTCGACCTAATGACCAACCCACAACCCACAGATCGAATTTTGACCGAAAAGTCAATTTTGGTCAAAATAGTCAATTTTTGACTTGATGACCAATTATTGACCCAATTGGTCAACTTTTAAAAAAAAGTCAACTTTGGTCAAAATGGTCATTCCTCGATCCAATGACCATTTAGTCAAGTTTTAAATTAATGACCAATTATTGACCTAATAAGAATCTCTGACCAAAAAGTCAACTTTGGTCAAAATGGCCAATCCTTTACCCAATGGCCGACCCATTGACCCAATAAGTCAACTTTTGACCAAAAAGTCAACTTTGGTCAAAATTGTCAATTTCTGACCCAATTACCAACCCGTTGACCCAATGGGTCAACATTTGAACAAAAATTTAATTTTGGTCAAATTAGTCAATTTTTCACCTTAAGACCAATTATCGACCCAATAAATCAATTTCTAACAAAAAATAAACTTTAGTTAAAATGGTCAATCATCGATCTAATGACCAACCCATCGACCTAATAGATCAATTTTTGACAAAAAGTCATTTTTGGTCAAAATGGTCAATTCTCGACCCAATGACCAACTCATCGACCAAATATGTCAATTTTCACTAGAAAGTCAACGTTGGTTAAAAAGGTAAATTTCGACCTAACTGACTCACCCCGTCGACCTAATGAGTCAAATTTCACCAAAAATTCAATTTTGGTCAAAATAATCAATTTTTACTTAATGATCAATTATCGACCCAATAAGCCAATCTCTGACTAAAAATCAACTTTTGTCAAAATGGTCAATCTTTCGACCCAATGACTCAACCTAATTAACCCAATAGGTCAACTTTTGTCAAAAATGGTCAATCATCAATCCAATGACTAACCCAATGACCCAATATGTCAAGTTTTAACCAAAATGAAAATTTTGGTCAAAATTATCAATTTTTAACCTAATGGCCACCCATGACATAATAGATCAACATTCGATCAAAATGTCAATTGTAGTCAAAATGGTCAATTTCGACTCAATGACCAACCCATTGACTAAACAGGTCAACTTTCGACAAAAAAGTTAACTTTGGTCAAAATCGTCAATCCTTAACTACAAAGTCAATTTTGGTGAAAATAGACAATTTTTACCTAATGACTAATTTTCGACACAATAACTCATCTTCGACAAAAAATTCAACTTTGTCAAAATGGTCAACACATTTCGAATGACCAACTCATCGAATAACAGTCAGACTTCGACCAAAAAGTCAATTCTTGTCAAAATAAGTCATTTTTTACCTTAAGATCAGCCATCATCGACCTAATAGATCAATTTTCGACCAAAAGTCAACTTTGGTCAAAATGGTCTAATCCTCGACGGTAAGGCCATCCATTGACCCTATATGTTAACTTCGACAAAAAAAGTCAACTTTGGTCAAAATGGTCAATCCTCAATCTTAACTGCATCAACTCCATCTGACCTAACAGATCAATTCTTTATACCTGAAAAAGTCAACTTTAATCAAAATTGGTCAATCCCTCGACCCAATGACTAACCCATTAACCCAATAGGTCAACTTTTGACCAAAGTCAACTTTGGTCAAAATAAATCAATTTTCGACCTAACGACCACGCATTAATCCAATAGTCAACTTCTGTTCAAAAATTCAACTTGGTCAAAATCGTCATTCTCTCTCCTAATGACTAACCTATCGACCTACGATGTCAATTTTCGACCAAAATGCGAACTTCATCAAAAAGATCAATCTTAACCCAATGACCAACCCATCGATCTAATAGTAACTTTCACCAAAAGTCAACTTTGGTCAAAATGGTCAATTTCGATCCTAATGACCTCCCCGTCGATCCAATGAGTTAACTTTCGACCAAAAACTCACTTTTGGTCAAAATAATCAATTTTTCGACCTAATGACCAATTATCGACCCAATAAGTTAATCTCCGACCAAAAAGTCAACTTCGGTCAAAATGGTCAATCCTTGACCCAATCACAAACCCAAACCCAATAAGTAAACTTTTGACCAAAAAGTAAATTTCGGCCAAGATAATCAATCTTTAACCTATGGACCACCCATTAAACCAATAGAGTCAACTTTGACCAAAAAGTCAACTTTGGTAAAATGGTCATTTTTCGATCCAATGACTACACTTCGACCCAATAAATCAAATTTCGACCAAAAAGTTAACTTCGATCGAAAAGGTCAATTCTTGTCCTAATTACCAACTCATCTGACTAAATAGTCAACTTTTGAACAAAAGTCACTTTGGTCAAAATAGTCAATTTCGACCTAATGACCACTCTGCCAATCTAATACTAACTTCGACCAAAAATTTAATTTTGGTCAAATTAATCAATTTTTGCTCTATGACCAATTATTGACCCAATAGGTGTCTATCTTTGAAAAAAATGCGAACTTTGGTCAAAATGGTCAATCCTTGACCTAATGACCAACCCATTGACCCAATAGGTCAACTTTTGACCAAAAAATTATCTTTGGTCAAAATAGTCAATCCTTGACCCAATGGCCAACCCATTGACTCAATAGGTCAAATTTTGACGAAAAAATCAATTTTGGTCAAAATTGTAAATTTTTGACTCACACGATCAATTATCGACCCAAAGAAGACAATCTTCGACCAAAAAGTCAACTTCGTGAAAATGATTTATCCTCGACCCATTGAACAAGCCCAATGACCTGATCAGTCAACTCTTCGACGAAAAAGTGAACTTTGGTCAAAATGGTAAACTTTGACCCAATGACCAACACACTCGACCCAATAGATCGATTTTCGACCAAAAAGTCAAGCTTTGGTCAAAATAGTAAATTTTAACTTAATGACCAATTGCTGCAACTCAATAGCTAACTTATGACCAAAAAGTTAATTTTGGTCAAAATGGTCAATCCTTAAACCAATGAGCAACCCATTGACCCAAATTGGTCAACTTCGACCAAAAAGTTAACTTTGGTTAAAATGGTCAATCCTTCGACACAATGACTACCTTGTTAACCCAAAAGGACAATTTTTTGATGTAAAGTTAATTTTGCTCAAAATTGTCAATTTTTGACCTGATGACCGCCTCATGTGACCCAAAAGGTCAACTTGAACAAAAAGTTAAATCTCGTCAAAATGGTCAATTTCGACACAATGACTTAATCGACAACTTTAGTGAGAAAAGGTCAACTTTCGATCTAACGAGCAACTCATCGAACCGATTTATCAACTTTTAACTAAAAAGATCAACTTCACCAAATAGTTTATCATCGACCCAATGACCACCCAGTTGACCAAATATGTCAACTTTTGACCAAATAGTCAATCTTGCTTAAAATTGTCAATTCTTCGACCTAATGACCGCATCATCGATCTAAACAGTAAACTTTTAACCAAAAAAGACAACTTTGGTCAAAATGGTCAATCCGTGATCTCAATGACAAACCTATTGACTCAATAGATAAATTTTGGACCAAAAAGTCAATTTTAGTCAAAATAGTCAATTTTTAACCTAATGACCAATTATCGACCGATCGAAGCCGACCTCCGACCAAAAAGTCGACTTTGGGTCGAATGGTCAATCCGACCCAATGACCAACCCATCGATCCATAGGGTCAACATTTGACCAAAAGGTCCACTTTGGTCAAAATAGTCACTTTCAATTAATGACCAATTATCAACCCAACAAGTCAATCTCCGACAAAAAGTTAACTTTGGTCGAAATCGTCGATCGTCAACCAATGACAAACCCATCGAACCAATACGATCAACTTTCGACCAAAATGTTAATTTTGGTCATAAATAATTATTCGATCTAATGTCCACCTATCGATCCAACAGTCAACTTTTGACCAAAAAGTCAACTTTGAGTCAAAATGATCGATTTGACTCAATCGACTAACCCATCGACCTAATAGATCGCTTTTCGACCCAAAAGTCATCTTCGACTCAAATTGGTCTATTCTATCTGAATTACTAACACATCGACCAAATAGTCAATTTTTGACCAAAAGTCAACTTTAGTTAAAATGATCAATTTCGGATCTAATATCCATCCCGATCAATCTGATGGGTCAACTTTTAGTAACAAAATTTAATTTTGGTCAAAATAGTCAATTTTCGACCGAATGACCACTCAATGACCTAACAGTCAATTTTCACCTAAAGACCAGTTATTAACCTAAGTAAGCCAATCCCGACCAAAAAGTCACCTTTGGTCAAAATGGTAAATTCTCACCCAATGACTAACCCGATGATCTCAATCAAGTCAACTTTTGACCAAAAAATCAACTTTCGTCAAAATGATCGACTTAGTAGTAAATGTGTTCGCCATCGGGTCAAAGATCGACAATTTCGACTAATTTCACCTATCGGTCGATGTGTTTATCATCGGGTTAAGGATCAATCCATTTTCACCAAAGTTAACTTTTTGGTCAGAGATCGACTTATCAGGTCAATAATTTGTCATTAATTCAAAAATTTACTATTTCGATCAAAATTATCTTTTAGTCAAAAGTCGACCTATTAGGCCAACGGGCCGGTCATCGGGTCAATGATCGATCATTTCGACCAATGTCGACTTTTCGGTCAAATGTCGAACTATCGAGTTAATGGGTCGGTCATCGGGTCAAGGATCGTCCATTTCGACCAAAGTCGACTTTTTGGTCGAGATCGGCTTATTGGGTCAATAATTGGTTTTTAGGTCAAAAATTGATTATTTGACCAAAATTGAATTTTTGGTCAAAAGTTAACCTATTGGGTTAATGGGCGGTCATTAAGTAAAAATCGACTATTTCGACTAAAATCGACATTTCGGTCAAAGGTCGACCTATCGGGTCAATGGTTTCGATATCGAGTCAAGGAATAACGGTTTTCACCAAAGTCGACTTTTGCTCGAGATCGACTTATGGGTCAATAATCAGTCATTAGGTCCAAAAATTAACTATTTCGACCAAAGTCGAATTTTTGATAAAAAGTTAACCCATCGAGTGAATGGATGGTCATCGTGTCAAAGATCGACCATTTCGACCAAAGTTGACTTTTAGTCAAAAATCGATCTATTTGGTCAATGAGTCGAGTAATCGGGTCAAGAATCGACCATTTCGACCAAAGATCGACTTTTGGTCAAAAGTCGACCTATTGGGTCAATGGGTCGTTGTCGGGTAAAAAGTCGACCATTTCGACCAAAGTTAACTTTTTGATCAAAAGTCGACTCTATCGGGTCAATGGGCGGTCATTAGTCAAAAATCGATTATTTCGATCAAAATTGACTTTTTGATAAAAGTTTACCTATCGGTCAATGAGTTTTTCATCGGGTCAAGGATCGAACTTTTCGACCAAAGTCGACTTTTTGGTCAAGAGATCGATTTATCAGGTCAATAATCGGTCATTAAGTTCAAAATCGACTATTTTGGTCATTAGGTAAAAATCGACTATTTTGACCAAAATTTACTTTTTCGTCAAAAGTTAACCTATTGGTTCAATGGGTTGGTCATCGGCTCAAGATCGACCATTTCGAGCAAAGTCGACTTTTCGTCACAAGATTGAATCATATCGGTCGAGTCAATGTCGTCGGTCATCGAGTCGAAGGATCGACCATTTTCGACTAAAAGTCGACTTTTTCAGGTCAGTATGATTCGAACTTATTGGGTCAATCGAATTGTGGTCAATTATGTCAGTAAAGATCGATTAATTTCGACTAAAATCAAAGTTTTGGTTAAAGGCCGACTCATCGAGTCAACGGGATGTCATCGAGTCGAGAATCGACCATTTTGACCAAAGTCGACTTTTTGTCAAAAGTCAATTTATTCGGTCAATGAGTTGGCAATTGGTCAAGAATCGACCATTTCGACCAAAGATGACTTTTTGTCAAAAGTCGATCTTTCGGGTCAATGAGTCGGCCATTGCGTCAACAATTAACCATTTCGACCAAAGTCGACTTTTTGGTCAAAAGTCAAGCTATCGGGTCAAGGTGGTCGCTAGGTCAAAAATTGACTATTCTGATCAGAATTGACTTTTTAGTCAAAATCAATCTATCGGGTCAATTGGTTCATTATCGGGTCAATGGATCGACCATTTTGACCAAAGTCGACTTTCGTCGAGATCGGAGTTATCGGGTCAATAATTGGTCATTATGTCAAACATTCGATATTTTGACCGAAATGACTTTTTTGTCAAAATATGACCAATCGGGTCAACGGGCGTGTCATTAGGTCGTAAATCGACCATTTCGACCAAAGTGTGACGTTTTCGGTCAATAGTCGACTTATTTGGTCAATGGAGCTGTAATCGGGTCAAATCGACCATTTTGACCAAAGATGGCTTTTTGGTCAAAATGTCGACCTATTGGGTCAATGGGTCAGTCATTGGTCAACATCACTATTTGACCAAAGTTCAACTTTTCGTCAAAAGTCGACATAATCGGATCAATTGGGGTCATTAGTTTAAAAATTATTTATTTTGATCAAAATCGACTTTTCGGTCAAATGTTGACCTCATCTGGGTCGAAGGATTGACCATTTCGACCAATGTTGACTTTTTGGTCAAAGATCGACATATCGTGAGTCAATAATCGGTCATTAATTCAAAATTGACTATTTTGACCAAAATTGATTTTGCGTCAATAGTTGACCTATTAGAGTCAATGGGTTGCTCATTGGTCAAGGATAGATCATTTTGACCAAAGTTGACTTTTAATCGAAAGTCGACTAATTGGGTCAATGGGTCAGGTCATCGGGTCAAGGATTGACCATTTCACCAAAGTCGACTTTTTGGTCGGGATCGGCTTATCGGGTCAATAATTGGTCATTATGGTAAAAAATCGATTATTTTGACCAAAATTAAATTTTTGGTCAAAAGTCGACCTATTCGAGATCAATGGGTCGGTCATTGGGTCGAAGATCGACATTTCGACCAAGTTGACTTTTGGTCAAAAGTCGACCTATTGGTCAATGGGTTGAGTTATCGGGTCAATTATCGGTCATTAAGTCTAAAATTGGTACAATTGCATCAAAATTAAATTTTTCGTAAAAGTCAACCTATTGGGTTAACATGGTGGTTATTGTGTCAGAAATCGACTATTTCGACCAAAGTTCACTTTTTGGTCAAAAGTCAATTTATTTGGGTCAATGTGTCGGTAATCGGTCAAGATCGACCATTTCGACCGAATATAGCTTTTCGTCAAAATGTCAACCTATTGGTCAATGGATCAGTCATCGGTCAAAATCGACCATTTTGACCAAAGTCGACTTTTTGGCCAAAAGTCGACCTATCGAGTTAATGCGTGGTCATTAAGTCAAAAATCGACTATTTTGACTAAATTCGACTTTTTGGTCAAAAGTCGATCTATCGGGTCAATGGGTTTGTCATTAGGTCAAGGATCGACCATTTCGACAATGTTAACTTTTTGGTCAGAGATTGACTTATCGGGTCAATAATTGGTCATTATGGTCAAAAAGTCACAATTTTGACCAAAATTGAACTTTTGGTCAAAAGTTAACCCATTGGTCAATGGGTGGTCATTGGATTACGAATCGACCATTTTGACCAAAGTTAAATTTTTGGTCAAAAGTCGACATATTTGGTCAATGGGTTAGCAATTGGGTCAAGAATTTACCATTTTAACCAAATATGACTTTTTTGGTCAAAACTCGACCTATCAGTCAATTGGTCATCATCAGGTCAAAAATTGACCATTTTAACCAAAGTTGACTTTTTCGTCAAAAGTTGACCTATTGGGTCAATAGGTGGTCATTAGGTCAAAAATTGACTATTTTGATCAAAATTGACAGTTTGGTCAAAAGTTGACCTAATGGGTCAATGTGTAGTCATGAGGTCAAAAATTGACTATTTTGATCAAAATTGACTTTCTGGTCATAAGTTGGCCTATTGGATCATTGGTTCAAAGATCGACTATTTTGACCAAAGTTGACTTTTTGGTCAGAAATCGACTTATTGGGTAAATAATCGGTCATTTAATCAAAAATTGACTCGTTTTGGTCATTAAGTCAAAATCGACTATTTTCAACTCAAAATTAAATTTTTGGTCAAAACTTGACCTATTAGTCAACGCGTGGTCATTAGGTCGTAAATCGACCATTTTAACCAAAGTTGACTTTTGGGTCAAAGTCGACCTATTTGGTTAATGACATGGTAATTGGTTCAAGAATCGACCATTTCGACCAAAGAAGACTTTTTGCGTCAAAAAGTCGATCTATCGGATCAATGGTTGGTCATTGGGTTAAAAATTGACCATTTTGACCAAACTTGACTTTTTGGTCAAAAGTTGTCCTATTGGGTCAATGGGAGGTCATTAGGTAAAAAATTAACTATTTTGACCAAAATTAACTTTTTGGTCAAAAGTTTACTTATTGGGTCAATAGGTTTGTTATTGGGTCAAGGATTGACCATTTTGACCAAAGCTGACTTTTTGGTCGTAGATTGATTTATCGGGTCAATAATTGATCATTAATTCAAAAACTGACTATTTTGGTCATTAGGTAAAAAATTAACTATTTTGACTAAAATTTACTTTTTGGTCAAAAGTTAACCTTTTGAGTCAATGAGTTGGTCATTGGGTCAAGGATTGACCATTTTGACCAAAGTTGACTTTTTGGTCAAAGATTGACTTATTGGGTCAATAATTGGTCATTAGGTCAAGAACTCGATTATTTTGACAAAAATTAAATTTTTAGTTAAAGGTTGACTCATCAGGTCAACGATGTGGTCAAGGGTGCTACTATCAGTAAAATTCGACCATTTCGACTAAAGTTGACTTTTGCGTCAAGAGTTAACCTCATTTTGTCAATGAGTCGGTCATCTGGGTCAAGAATCGACCATTTTGACCGAAGATGACTTTTTGGTGAAAAGTTAGTCTTTTGGGTCAATGGTTCTGGTCTTTGGTTCAAAAATTGACCATTTTGACCAAAGTCGACTTTTTAGTCAAAAGTCGAACTATTAGGTCAACTCAGCGGTTATTAGGTCAAAGAATCGACTATTATAACAAAATCGACTTATTGGTCAAAAGTCGACCTATCGGGTCAATGGGATTGTCATCGTGGGTCTAAGATCGACCATTTTGACTCAAAGTTGAATTTTTGGTCGTAGATGGAGTTATCGGGTCAATAAATGGTCATTAGGTCAAAATTTACTATTTTCGACCAAAATTAAATTTTTGGTCAAAATTTTAACCCGTCGATCAACGGGCAGTCATCGGGTCGAATCGACCATTTTGACCAAAGTAGACTTTTTGGTCAAAAGTTGACTTATTTGGTCAATGAGATGGTAATTGGGTCAAGAATTGACCATTTTGATCAAAGAGTGCTTTTTTGTCAAAAGTTGACCTATTAAGTCAATGGGTTGGTCATTGGGTCAAAAATTGACGATTTTTACCAAAGTTGAATTTTTATCAAAAGTTGACATATTCAATTGGTGGTCATTATGTCAAAAATTCAACTTTTTGGTCAATGGGTTTGTCATTTGGTCAAGGATTGGCCATTTTTATCAAAGTTGAATTTTTGGTCAGAGATTGACTTATTGGGTCAATAATTTGTCTTTCACTAAAAAATTGACTATTTTGACTAAAATTAACTTTTTGGTCAAAAGTTGACCTATTAGGCCAATGTGGTTGGTCATTCGATCAAGGATCGATCATTTTAACCAAAGTCGACTTTTGGTCAAATGTCGACCTATTTGGTCAATGGGTTGATCATTGGGTCAAGGATTGACCATTTTGACCAAAGTTGACTTTTTGGACAGAGATTGACTTACTAGGTCAATAATTGGTCTTCAGGTCAAAAATTGACTATTTTGACCAAAATTAACTTTTTCGTCAAAAGTCGACCTATCGAGTCAATGAGTTGGTTATCGGGTCGAGAATCGACTCATTTGACCAAAATTGACTTTTTGATCAAAAATCGACTTATTGGGTCAATTGGGTCGGTCATCTAGGTCAAAAAATCGACTATTTCGACCAAAATTAACTTTTGGTTTAAAGTCGACCTATCGGGTCCAATGAGTCGGTCATTGTGTCAAAAATCGACAATTTTCGACCAAAAGTCGATTTATCGAAGTCATTGGGTCAAAGATCGACCATTTTGGCCATAGTTGACTTTTTGTCAAAAGTTGACTGATTGGGTCAATGGGTCGGTCATTGGGTCAAGGATCACCATTTCGACCAAATTCGACTTCTGGTCATAGCATCGACTTATCGGGTCAATAATCGGTCATTAGGTCAAAATCGACAATTTTCACAAAAACTCGATTTTTGGTCAAAAGTCGAACCTTTGGGTCAATGGGTGGTCATTGGGTCAGAAATCGACCATTTCGACTAAAGTCAGTCTTTTCGTCAAAATTCGACATATTGGGTCAATAGGCGTCATTAGTAAAAAATCGATCTATATTCACCAAAATTAACATTTTGGTCAAAGTTGATCTATTGTGTCAATGGGTCGGTCATTATGTCAAAGATCGACTATTTTGACTAAAAGTTCACTTTTTAGTCAAAAGTCGACTTATTGTTCAATGGGTTCGTCATCGGGTTAAGGATCGACAATTTTAACCAAAGTCGACCTTTTTGTCGTAGATCGACTTATTGGGTCAATAATTGGTCATTATGTCAAAAATCGACTATTTTGGTCAAAAGTTGATCTATCGGGTTTATAGGTCGATCATTGGGTCAAGGATTGACCATTTCGACCAAAGTCGACTTTTCGTCTAAAGTTAACTTTTTCGGTTAATGGGTCGTCATTATGGGTCGAAATCGACCATTTTAACCAAACTCGACATTTTGGTCAAAAGTTAACTTATTGGGTTAATTGGGTGGTCATTAGGTCAAAATCGACAATTTTGACCAAAATTAACTTTTCGGTCAAAAGTCGACATCTTGGGTTAATGGGTCGGTCATTAGGTCAAGGATCGACCATTTTGATCAAAGTTAACTTTTTGGTCACAAGTCGACTAATTAGGTCAATGGGTCGGTCATTGCGTAAAAGATTGACAATTTCGACCAAAATTGATTTTTGGTCAAAAGTCGACTTATTGGGTTAATGGGTTGGTCATTGGCTCAAGGATCGAACATTTTGATTAAAGTTGATTTTTCGGTCGAGACTTACTCGGGTCATTAATCGGTCATTAGGTAAAAAATCGATTATTTTGGCTAAAAATAATTTTTTGTCAAAAGTCGACCTATTGGGTCAACGGGGTGGTCATCGGGTCGAAATCGACCATTTTGACCAAAGTTGACTTTTGGTCAAAAGTCGACTCATTCGGTCAATGAGTCGGTAATTGGGTCAAGGATTAACCATTTAGACCGAAGATGACTTCTTGGTCAAAAGTTGATCTATCGGGTTGGTCATTGGGTCAAAATCGACCATTTGGACCAAAGTTCGACTTTTGGTCAAAAGTCGATCCTATCGAGTCGATGGGATAAGTCATCGGGATAGAGGATCGACCATTTTGACCAAAGTTGACTTTTTGGTCGGAGATCGACTTATCGGGTCAATAATTGGTCATTAGGTCGAAAATTGATTATTTTAACAAAAATTAAATTTTTGGTTAAAGGTTAATCCCATTGGGTCGACTGGGTGGTTACTGAGTATAAAATCGACCATTTTCGACCAAAGTCGACTTTTTGGTCAAGAATCGACCTATTTGGTCAATGAGTTGGTCATCGGGGCTAGAAATAACCATTTTGTCCGAAGATGACCTTTTGGTCAAAAGTTGATCTTTCGGGTCAATGGGTCGGTCTTCGGAGTCAAAAGTTGTACATTTCGACTAAAGCTTGACTTTTTGGTCAAAAGCTGATCTATTGAGTCAATGGGTAGTCTTTAGGTCAAAACATGTGGTCAACTTTTGACAAGTCCATTTAGTGAATTCCGAGGAGCTCCGATCACAATAGAATTAGAATTGTCAGATTCCGAACGACTTCCAAAAGTGCCGCCGTTCCAATTCAAGAGGAGACGCCGGCAAATTCAGCACCAGATTCAGAAGAAATAACAGAAGTCAATCTAAGAAGCGGAAAAGTTCTACCCCCGAGAGTGGCTCCAAATGATAAAGGAAAGTAGGTGGTTGCTCAGAAAGAGCCAACCCTAGCAGAGGAACTGCCCATTTGGGAAGAAATTGAAGAGCCCGGTAACAAAGTGGATTATAACGTGCTAGCCCATCTTAGGAAGCTACCAACCAAACTAAGCATCTACGACACTCGATCCCGTGAAAGGAGATGAGGAAACTCGATCGAGGCCTTACTTGATCCAGAAATTTGCTTAGCTCAAATGTCCGGTAATTCCTTAGACCTGGTTTGCTAGTTGAAAAGACAGCGCGGTGTTACCTTCACGGACAAAGATTTACTGCTCGGAACAGCTGATCACAACCGACCATTATACATTTCAGTCACCATCGGAAAGTTCACGCTCTCCAGGGTGTTAGTTGATCCGGGAGCATCGATCGACATAATGAACCTTCGAACATTAGCATATTTGGAAATTGATGCCCATGATCTCGAAGGAGACAGAATGTTACTAAGAGGTTTCAATCGTGAAAGGAGAAAGAGCTCTCGGATTAATAACACTATTAATGAAGATTGGTGATTTGGCAAAGAAAACCGCAAAATTCCACATAATTGATTCCGAGACATCATTCAATGCTCTACCGGGTCGACCGTGGATCCATGAAAGCCGGAGGGTACCATCGTCTCTACACCGATGCATAAAGCATTATGAAGAATGGGAAGAACGAATGTATCAAGGGTGACTTGCAACCGTTCTCCATGCAAGAGATTGGAATCCACGAAGATGTAGCCTACTACGCGCCTCCGAAGAAGACAGCTCTTTTCCAAAAATGTCATACCAAATGAAGCAAAAGAAGTTCGAGACAATGAAGAACTCCGAAATTCTAGCTTCAGTCAGCTACTCACCACTCCCTTACGGTGAGATGGTGAAGGTTTCTCCGAACTCGCACCCGAGGTCGAGGGCCGGGGATGAGGTCGAGGAAGAAACGGTGGAACAGCTGAACGTAAGAAGCCGGTCATCGATATTGATTGGAAAAGCAATTCCGAATAAGAAGAAATCAAGAAGGAAGAAATGAAGATAAATCAAAAGAAACCCCAGTACAAGATATCTCTCGAAGACGTAAAGAACGAAGAATACAAATCAATTTACGAGAAGATAAACCACTATGTACATACTATGACCCTAACCCCGATTTATCCTAGCAAAGTCGAGGGTATGGTGGTCAAGGAAGTACATGGTGGCGGTGCTTAGCCGATCAAGTTCTACAGCTGGTGTTTCTTCTTCCAAAATTGAAAATGATGTAAAACTTGAAGAGGTTGCTTCCTCCGAATTAATGGAATTGCATTTCGAGTGGTATTCTCCTCGTGTTCAAAACTTAATGCAACGTGGTACCTTACCTAAACAAAGGACAAAAGATCAATCTCAACGCTTTGAAAATTTATGGAATAATACCAGTCGACCTCCCAATTCAAAGCAGAGTCTCGCATTCGACACGGTTCGATCATACAACGAGTCGCAGACGAGACAAAATTCCGAAACCAAGACATGAGCAAGTACAATTAGTATGCAATGAAGTTGCTAAAGCATATTTCGAATGTAACAATCTATAAGATTTCCAGAAGAGAAAATGCTCCTGCACGTACGTTAGCCACGCCATAGCAAAAGAGTTTGTCACATTACAAGATGAATCGATTGAAATGTGGGCATCGTGGGCGACAGGTCCTATCACAGCTCGACATGGATGCAATACATCAATCAGAAAAAGAAGAAGAAACCATTGCAGCAGTAGCAGAAACTACAGAGGATTGGTGACAGCCATTAATAGACTACCTACAAACAGGAAACCTGCCGGACGATAAGTCGGTAGCCCATCAGATTAAGAAACGAACACTGTCATATGCATTAATAAACGATACCTTATGCAGAAGGTCTTTCGATTAGATGTGGCTAAGGTGCCTGAGTGGGTTCGAGGCTCGTGAAATTATTAAAGAAGTGCACTCGGGACTTTGTGGCGCTCATCAGTCAAGTCCGAAGATGAAAATGAGGATTAAAAGACTAGGGTACTACTGGCCCTCGATGTTGACCAACTGCGTGAAGGTTGCCAAATGTTGTCACCGAGTGCGAGTGCATGGAGTGGTTCTACATCAACCTCCAAATGTGCTACATCGGATAATTGCATCGTGGCTATTTGAGTGTTGGAGCACATACATTGTGGGTCCGATAGAACTTTGTGCGTACAAATTACGTTTCCAAATGGGCGAAGTAGTACCACTCGAGAAAGTGAAGGCACATCACGTGCTGCAGCTTCTTCGTAAATCAAGTCATCTACTTCGTTTTGGGGTACCAGCACGCAATTATCTCGTATAACGGGTCGACATTCGTAAGTATGAAGATCAACGGTTTTGTCGAAGGCACGGGATTGATCGGCGCTATTCTACGATCTACTACCCGAGAGTAAACGGCCCTGTCGAGGCTTTTAATAAAACTCTCGTCCAAATCTTAAAGAAAACTTTTGGACGACAATAAAAGAAATTGGCACGAAAAGTTATTAGAAGCCTTATGGGCCTACACAACGACTTTCAGAACTCCTACTCAGTCTATGCCCTACGCTCTAGTGTACGAGTCCGAAGCCGTTTTACCCTTGGAGGTTCAGCTTCCGTCTCTCAGGATTGCAGTTGCGAACAGGATTACTACAGAAGAGAATGCCAGACTATGAGTAGAAGAACTAGAAAGCTTGGAAGGAAAATGACTTTCAGCACAGCAGAATCTGGAATTGTATCAAGCCAAGATGATCCAGGCCCACGATAAACTGGTCCACCCAAGGACGTTCAAAGTCGGTGACTTGGTTCTAGTTCTCAAGAGACCTATTCTTGCACACCGCAAGATAGGAGGTAAATTTGAACCGACTTGGGAGGGGCCGTTGGTGGTCGAGACAGTCTACTCAGGAGGTTCCTACCAACTTGTGAATTGCCGTGGAGAACGATCTATGTTTTCAATCAATGGACGATATTTAAAGAAGTGTTACACAACCTAATGTTTCGAAGGATGAACTTTGAAAATAAAGTCTCATTCCTAGAAGCACGGAGTAGAGTGATCACTTGTAACTGGGTCCGAACCCAAAATTTGATAAAAAAAATGATGAATAAAATTTTTGTAAAAGGAAAATATAAATATATGTGAAAGAAATCATCATAATAATAAATTTTGATCCTTCCTTTCAAATCAATCTCATTCCTGATTTTCCCTTATCTTTTCATATCTTATTTAAACTCAAATGAAATAAAAGAATAAAAATAAATAAAACTGAAAATTATCATTAATGAATAAATTTTCTTATTGTTCTCGTTCTTGATACAACCCCTGATCCTTTCCTTATTTTTGCAAGGAAATGTCGAATGGGCGGTTGATTCTGAACTTCAAGAATGGCGTGAGTCTAGCACTCGATGAAGAGAAGATCAAGGATGAGGCCGTGATCGAGATCGGCACGAATTTCACACCGGCCACGCTAATACCGTTAGTTACAATAATGTAACTGAACGAAGTACA
>JAKZJZ010002020.1:0-21258 GCA_022702705.1 Papilionanthe hookeriana x Papilionanthe teres
CACCCAAAAAACCAGGACATCTCTTGAACCTCCACCAAAATCTAATTAAACTCACCCACACCTGCACAAGGCCAAGAGAAGGATTTCCCCAGTGAAAGCCCCCTCTCCAGGCCACCGAATTGCTCTAGCCTCCAAAGTCTGAAATCGGTCCTGGTCACTTTCATACATAGGCAATTCACCAGAGCCAGAGACTTCATCTGGAGCCTCCTTGGGTGCAATCGAAGGTGCCACAACTCTCTGATTGAAGCTTTACTTCTCAGAGCCAAGGTATAGACCTCTCCTTTCACCCGAGCTTCCAGTGAATTTCTATTTTGATTGGCTTAATTTCATAACATGTAAACCATATGGATGTGTTCATCTCCTCAAGACGAATCCATAGAGCATAAGAACACGAAAATCCGTTGAGAAATGAAAGAGATCTTAGGGTTTTAGTGTAGATGGCTCACGAGACACACCAGTTGTAGACGATGACCAGGCGCCATTGGATCGCGCGTGTATCGGTTGAACGGCTCAGATTGTGTCAGATCAGAAGAAGAAGCGGGACCGCGGGACGCGTGGCGGCTGACTCAGATGGCGGAGTCCAATAGAAGCGCACCGCGTGGTCTTTTGATCCTGTCGGCATATTTTTAGGTTGTGTCGTCTAATCTTTTTAAAAAGGGGTCGCCTACAGAAATTGTCGGTGAATTTTAAATTTAATATATATATATATATATATATATAATTTGGAAAGTAGTATTTTGATTTTGAAAATTATTTTAAAAATTTTAAGATATGAAATCAAACTAATCTCACATCTCAAATAGTTTATATAAACGAGCACCGCACCACAAACCGCGTGTCTATTCCGAAGAATAGGCACACTGTTTGGTGGTGGGGCTCGATTAAATAAACTAGAAGGTTTGTGACATCCGTTTGGTTTGCGAAACCATTTTATTTGCCGACAAGTTCCCCGCTTAATATGAAAGCATTAAACAGTGGTTTATATTACCTGGGTTCTTAAAGTTCCCTATAAGGGCAAGCCCCTATAGTTAATTACATCTTAAGTGACGGGAATCACCTAAGAAAACTCTCGATAATAATAAGTAGTTTTGCTCTCAAGAATTTCAAAGTTTAAGTTTTCAAGGGATTGAATTTTGGAATTTCAATAGTGAATAGATCAAATTTAGAACATTTTATTTTGGGAATTCAAAGGAAGAAATGTAGGAGAAATCACAGATTCGAAGTGAACTTCGGTAATTTCCCGACTATCCTATTGTTTGGCTTGAATTTAGGAAGGCCCTAATGTTTATTTAATGTTTTGATCTTGCCAATTTTTTAATTAATTAGGACTTATATTCGTATGATATGATCACACAAATAGCCTCGAAGATGTGAGGGTTTATGTCGTATCGGACGACCACCTCGGAATCCTAAGACCGGTTAGGGCTTAATTTACAATGCAAATGCCTAACAAAAGGTTGAGGATTTATGTTGCACTAGGCAAACTACCTCGAAGTCCTATGGTTTAGTTATTTAATTCTAAGAAATGCTTTGTTGCAGTAGATCCGAGTTTTGCTGACATGATGGCCGTGTTGCCCACTATGCTCCGAGCTCCTTATTGTTGCAGAGGGTTTAGTTTTAGAAATCATAAATCAAGAGATGAGAGAAGTGTTTTGGTTTAGAGAAGGTCTTAATTTCCAAGTGTTTTTTATGTTTTAATTAAAACAAATCTTAAAGTTCGATTATAACAACACCGGTTAAGATCCCACGGTTCCATCCTTCCAAGCATCGTTATTTTTATCGGATTCACTTAGTCCAGATGAATTTGCTAAACTCAACTGAATGAGTTCCACACTTTCATTTAGACCATGGGAAATCCCGTTAGCAACACGTAGGTTACATCATCCGAGGTATTCCCGATCATCCAACAAAACGATTTAATTTAGTTGTAGTTGTAGTTTTGTTGTTCTGTTTGTGATTAAATTTTGAGTTGTTTTATATTTTGAAATGTTGTGGCAGTGAATTTTATCTTGTAATGACTTTTAATTTAGTTTTGGTTTCAGTTTTAGGGACTATCCTAAAGGTGTGGGTTTTCATGCAACAGTTGTTTATCATGCAAGAAAAGTAAGTGCGATGCAATTAAGTAATTGCAATAAAGTAAATTGCAATAAAATAAAAGCGTACCTGGAGGGTCTTCCCGTCATCCCAAGCTGCACTTAAAAAACAATTTAGAATATTTAAGCATTTAAAGCAAGTTCCTAGGTAAAGCTAAGGGAAGGGTTATGGTTTTCTACCAAGTTCCTAATCCTATAGCTAGTCACCTCCTATGACGTCTAGGTTCTTATATTTTGATAAGGATGATTTTCTTCTGCAAAGAACAATTAAGTTCAATTTGTTCTTGAAGACATTCCATCATATTGAGGAAGTGCTTAAGAAGAATCTTAAACATCTTTTCAATATTTCTGGAATTGTCCTAAGTCCAAATAAACTCAATTATACAAGTGAATTAATCATCCAGGGTTTTAGTTAGGTTTTTTTTTTTTTAGCTCAGTGAATTAGGATGTTTGAATATCCTATGAGTGAAGTGACACTTCACTTAATACTCCATTTAGGAGTTATAGTAATAAAAGCTCCTAAGGGCAAGTTGATATTTAAAGTATTTTTAATGATTTAATGGTTTAATTTAGTTTGATTTAATCATAAAGAGTTACTTAATGATTTTAAGTTTAGAATAGTGTTCAAGTTATTTTAGATTTAATTTAAGTCTTAATTTAGTTCAATTTCAACTTAATTTCAGCTTGATTTAATTTAATTTAACTTTAATTTCGATTTGATTTAATTTTAGTTTAATTTAATTTTAATTTGATTCCAATTCAACTTTAATTTTCAATTTAATTCAATTTGATTTAATTTAATTTAATTTTTAATTTGATTTGATTTTAATTTAATTTAATTTGATTTGATTTGAATTAATTTAATTTGGTTTAATTTAATTTTGATTTTTAATTTGATTTAATTTTAAAAAGTTTTAAGTATGATTTAATTTAATGGTTAAGTTTCTTTAAAATTTTGAATATTAAGTTTGAATTATCACTTTAATTTGGGAAATTAAATATTATTGAAGTGATTAATTTAGGGTTTTTTAAATTAAAGAATAAATCTCTTCCTAATAATATCCCTATTTTAATAATTCCAATTTTTCATTATTCTTCCAAATTTAATTAATTATTTAATTAAGGTTTATTTTAATTATTTTCAAATTGTTTGGTAGGTTTCCACCCTTTAATTACCTAAGTTTCAAACATCCAAAATCAACATAGTATCAAATATTTTACCCACCTTTTTAATTAAACCTAAAATTTTTAATTATAGGTTAAAATTTTAATTACCATTTTGCCCTTTAAACTTACTAATTCCATAACTCACTAAATTGAGCTCAAATGAATTTGAAATTTTTATGTCACTTCACTCACATATCAATCAAGACATTAGAGGAGAAAATGTGATTTTTCTGTATTTAATTTATTTATGTAATTATTTTTGGTGGAAAATAGGGATTTTCAAGGAAAATTCAATAACATGACCAAGGGAAAGTTTCTGTCCTTAAGAAAATTATGGGACATTCCTAATCACCAGAGGACCACTTGGACCAATTTTGGTGATTTTATGAATTATATTTTCTTTATTATAATTATTTTGAGTTTTTGAGTATTAATTAATTTAAAAATAAAATAAAGGTTGAAAAATGAATTTTATATTTTTCAAAAATCTCTCTAATATCAAGGAAACCAAAGAACTAATTTTTATAATTTTTTGATTTTTCTTTGATTTATTAGAATTATTTTAGTGGAAATGCTAGAAAATACATTTTTTTAATTTTAAAATTACCTTAGGGCTTTAAAATTTAATATCTCATCATAGAGACTTAAGAAAAATATGGGGTTTGTTCCTAAGTGATTAAAATTCAAAATGTGACATTTTGGTGAATTTTATTATTTTTGTGATTTTTATTATTTTTTTAATTATTAAAAATATTAAAATAATGCAAAAAAATCAACTTTTTAGAAAATTACAATTTTATTTTTTTTTAATTCCCCTGATATTAGAGAGGCTCCAAAACCAATTTGGTGAATTTTTGAAAAGTATTTTGAAAGTTATGAATTTTTAAAGTTTAAGTTTGGCTAAATGGCTTAATTAACCCATTTGATAGGGCTAACCAAGTCCAATTGACTTCAAACTTTTATGGTGGGTTCCTCTGATCCCAAAGGTCAGTGGAGAATTGATTTCAAGTCAATTTGATGTATGATTAGCTTCTAATTAATTAAAGCTCCATTTTGGGTGTTTAAGCCAATTAGGGTTATTCCAAGTGAGTTAACTCAAAACCTATTTTCCCTAGGGTCCTCCGGTCATAAGAAACATCACCAAATTTTCCTAGAATTTATTTCACAATATGCTAATTATTGGAATTAAAATACTCGGAATAGTGACCTAGAATTGAAAAATCAATAACTCTTCATAGGGATGGCCTCCGACTTTTGGAAAATTCGAGGAATGTCCCCAAATTCGAGGCTTCAAAAGCTCTATGGTCTCATGCCATGGTGAATTGTCTACATGCATGGAGAATTGAAAATGTGCAGAGAGTAAATAAATCATTAAAAATCAAATATTCAATGAAATTAAATGATTTCTTTTCCACATTATTCTCCTCTGTTCACTGAGCAAGTGGGTATTTTTATTTTATTTTTATGATTTTTCTATACAAAGATATGAATTTTTGAAGTTTAAGGAATTAAATAAATAAAAAAACCCTGATTTTCTATTTAAAACGGCGACGCTGACTCATCCTAGGCATCTCCGAAACGCCGCGTGTCGCGCTGCCATTTGACGCCGCCACTTGAGTCAGCAGCCCGGGTCCCGCCTTCCGTGTATCATCCGCCGATCCGACCCGATCTGAGCCGTCCGTCCGCGCGTGTATTGAATGGACGGCATCCGCTCATCGTCCCCAGCCGTTCTCACCCGAGAGCCGTCCACACTAAAACCCTAAGAACTCACTCATTTCTCAACGGATTTTTGTGTTCTTGTGCTCTATGGATTCGTCTCGAAGAGGCGAACACATCTATACGGTGATCATGCATTGAAATTAAAGCATTTGAAATAGACAATCTCCAGAGGCTCGGGATAAAGAGTTAGCTCATACCTTATCTCAGAGAAGTGTGGCTTCGATCTGAGGGTTGTGTCACCTTCGATTTGGTCCAAGCAAGCCCCGGATGAAGTCCTCGGCTCGGTGAATTATCCAGTATGATTTCGACCAAGCCCGATTTCAACCTTTGGAGTCCGGAACGGATGGGTGGCCTCAGAGAGGGGGCTTTCACCTGGGGAACTCCTTCTCTTGGTCTTGTACAGTGTGGGTAAGTTCAATTTGACTTTGGTGGAGGATTTGGGAGTGTCCCTGTTCGGCTCGAGAATCGAGCTCCAAAATCGAGCTCAATTAGTGGGGATTAGTGGCAAGAGAGCAGTGGGAATCAAATGCTCTAGGTGTGGGGGAGAGTCCGGAGTGATTTTAGCAGAGTTTCCTTAAGGTTGGTTCAAGCACCTCTTCATGGCCGAGAGGGGCGAGGTTTAAATAGGAGAGGTCGGAGGGCCTCCGCGGGGAGTTAGGGACCGGGATCGCCTACTCTTGGCAAGGGAAGAACAACTCGCAATGGCTACCGGGCATGGGGCAACTCAAGCAAGGGATAATTTCAATGTTCGGCTCCTTCCAAGGTCTCGGCCATGGTGTTTTCCGTCGACCTGCAGTGCCGGCCGACAGCATGAGTCACCATCTCGACCAGGGAGGTCGTGGCTTGACAATGGTGAAGTCAATCGGGTTTGGACATGTGTAAAGGAGTTGGATCAAAATGGCATGGGGGCATGGCTATTTTGGCTCTAAATGGGTCAACCCATCCTTTCGGGCTAGGTGCACCACCCAAGGCTTGGTTTAGTCGAAGAGAAAGTGATTTGGATCGGCTTGATTAGTGGGGTCAAGTCACAATCCAAGTACAATTAAGATTAAACATGGTTTAGGGGAGACATGGAAATGGTTAATCACCTTAAGGGAATGTGGAAAGGATCTCCTCCTTTTGCCCAATGTGGTAAGGTCACATGTGAACAACTCACATGGCTTGCATGTGGCTTAAGAGTGGCTTCATGGCTCATATATGACTTGGGAAAAGTCGGCTTGGTTTCATGAAAGTGGGTTTAAGGAATTTTGGTATTTTAGTGGACAAATTTCATGAAGCTTGATTTGGAACTATTTGGTTATTGATTTTGGAACTTAGGAAGTGTTTTAAATCATAGGTATGATGAGAGAAATTTCATGTGGGCTTTTGGAATAAGTTTTGGGCTTCTAAATTTGTTTTGGATGGGTTTTTAGGAAGGTTTAAGAAAGTGGGCTTTTTAAGCTTGGAAATAAATTGGTGGATGGGAAATTTGTAAAAGTTTGGGCCAAATAATTGTTGGGTTTGGTTTAGGGATGTGTCATGAGTGATTTGAAAGAAATTTGAGGTGGTTTGGGTTTGAATTGGGTTGAACTTGGGCTTTTGGTAAAGTGGCCAATGGTAGGCCAAATTGGGTTAACTTGGGCTAATGTTGGGCTAATGTTGAAATTGGTGTAAAATTAATGTTGAGAAATGTTTGTAGGGCTATTTCAAAGAGGTTTCAACTTTAGTTGGGTTTGGATTTTGGGGTTTGGGCCTATTTGGGTTAGGTTTAGGTGTAGGCCCATGTAAGGAGTTTTGGCTCTGGGTTGAATTTGAGTTGGGTTTGGGTTCAAATTTTGGGCAAATCATGTTCGTGTTTTGTTTGTAGGGATTTTAGGGAAGGTTTAGAAAAGATTTGGGGTTAATTAGAGTTGAATTGGGTTAGTTTGGGCTAAGTTTGGGTCATGGGTCCAAATTGGGCTCTAAGGTCAAAAGTGAAATTGGATTCAAATGCCAATCAAATTGGGCTTGGATTTGGTCTAGATTGGTGTTGGGGATGTTGAATTGAAGTTTAGAATTGAATTGGACCAGACTTTGGGTCAATTGGGTAGGTTTGGTTTGACATTGGGTTCACTTTGGGTTAAAATGGGTCAAATTGGGGATTTTGACAAAAGTGGGGTAAATTGACAAAATTAGCCCATGGTGTAGTTGAACAAAACGAAATTGGGAATATTTGGAATTTTCTGGAATTTTTTGGGAATTTTTGAAATTTTTTGGATTTTTGGGTCAAGAGGGGCATTTTGGTAATTTGGAGGGTATTGGGGGTATTTTTTGGAATTTTGGGTATTTTGGGTAAAAACGGTCAATTTGAGTGGTGGGAGAATGTTTAGGATTGATTTTGAGGAATTTGGGTGATTTTGGAGAATTTTGGAAAATTTGGGTAATTTCAAGGGTTTTGGGTAGGCTAGGCGGGTCCTGGGTCCCGGGGGTCAAAAATTGAAAATTTAGAAAATTGAAGATTGGGTAAATGTAAGTGGAATGAAATCATTTTGTTTGAGCCATGAAGCCATATCAAGCCCACATGAGCCATGAAGGGACTCATTTGAGGCATTCACTATGTTGTTCATAACCCTCTTAGCTAAGGGCTTAGGGGTTAAGGACCATCCATGTGAATCACCTTCATGAGTCAGGAGGTTAAGTTGGGTATGGGTGTGGTTTTAGTAGGTGTGTAAAAGTGTAGTGTATAAGTGTAGTGTGTGTGTAAGTCATCCCTCACTGCACTGAGCCACCTGTGGTAGTCCCTAAGGCCAAAGAGTCCTATAAGAACTCATCCTTTAAACTTCCACATTTGATTTCAACCCTCTAGGTGATTAGGGGTCTACAATCAAGTTTGTGGAGTTTGCGAGGAGTTAAGAAGTGGTTTGAATTTCTAAGTGGTGGGTCCCAATTCTAATCCTCTAGGATAGTCAAAGGAAAAGCCTAAGGCTAGATCCTAAGTACTAAAAAAGGAAGAGAAGACCTCGTCAAAAAATGAGGTCCACAAATGAACCCCCAATAGGTGTGGTGAGCTGACGGAGCACACCGCACGTATTGGTGTTGACCGAAGAGATCAACAAAACCAACACAAAAGTCCAAGTGACAAACTTGGGACAAGGTAGAAGAGTTTCCGCTGGGGAGTGTCAAGTATATCTCTGAGACTGGAGATTCCTGAACTCTCGCTGGGGAAAGGAAAAGGAGGTGAATCCCAAATCACATGATCCTGGGGAATTTCGATTTAGATTTCATTTTTTTCAGCTTAAGTTTTGATGTGTGAGCTCGCATTTTAGTTTCGAGTTTCAATTTAGATCGAAGTTTTGTTAAAATTAATTTGAAGGGATTTGAACTTGAAATGAAAATTGAAATTTTGTGGTTTTAGATGTAACATCTTCAACCTTAAAAATTTGAATTGATTGGATTGAACCATTACAACGAGGAAAGAACTCAGAGCAATGCGGTATTGGATGTAAAATCCTTAACCTCAACAGCTTGATTTGGTGTGCTTCATTGCAATAGGGGGAGAACCTAAAGCAATGCGGTATTAGATGTAAAATCCTTAACCTCAACAGTTTGATTTTGATGTATTTCATTGCGATAGGAAAAGAACCTAAAGCAATGCAGTATCGGATGTAAAATCCTCAACCCCAAGAATTTGATTTTGATGTATTTCATTGCGATAGGGAAAGAACCTAAAGCAATGCAAGATTGGATGTAAAATCCTCAACCCCAAGAATTTGATTTTGATGTATTTCATCGCGATAGGGAAAGAACCTAAAGCAATGCAAGATTGGATGTAAAATCCTCAACCCCAAGAATTTGATTTTGATGTATTTCATTGCGATAGGGAAAGAACCTAAAGCAATGCGAGTATCGAATGTAAAATCCTCAACCCCAAGAATTTGATTTTGATGTATTTCATTGCGATAGGGAAAGAACCTAAAGCAATGCAAGATCGGATGTAAAATCCTCAACCCCAAGAATTTGATTTTGATGTATTTCATTGCGATAGGGAAAGAACCTACAACAATGCAGTATCGGATGTAAAATCCTCAACCCCAAAAGTTTGATTTTGATGTATTTCATTGCGATAGGGAAAGAACCTAAAGCAATGCAGTATCGGATGTAAAATCCTAAACCCCAAGAATTTGATTTTGATGTATTTCATTGCGATAGGGAAAGAACCTAAAGCAATGTAGTATCGGATGTAAAATCCTCAACCCCAAAAGCTTGATTTTGAATGGTAATTGATTTTGCAAAGATTTGTAGTGTTGATTTGAATAGTGTGGAATTTTGGTGTTTCGAGAATTTCATGAAAGTTGTAAAAGATTTTTGTGGAAAGAAACATATTAGGAGGGAATATGTAGATGCTACATATCCCATTCAAAAGAGTTGATCGAAAGTTGCTGGTTTGGATTAGATACAATTCCTCGCCATCAGATCCGAATTGAAAACCTCGTGGCTCCGTGTCAATGGAATCGACCGCTTCCATCCCAGACAAGGGAGAGAGTAGAACGGATTAGATTTCAGATTTGGAAGGTTGAGTTTGAATTTGATCGAGATTTGATTCGAGATCCGGAAGGTTGAATTTGAATTTGATTGAGATTTGATTTGAGATCTGGAAGGTTGAATTTGAATTTGATCGAGATTTGATTTAAAATTTGTGTTCATTTTGTTTGTCCTTTAACGATTCAAATTTATTTTATCGTTCATTTAATGTTCATGTGAATTTGGCGTTCATCATTTTTTTATTTAGATTTTTAAGGAAAGTTTTCTTTTATTCTTTTTGTTTCTTTTCTGTTCTTTGTTCGAAGTTCATTTAACTTTAATGGTGTTTCCCAGTCAACTTGCACAAAAGAGGTGAAGGCCAGAAATGTGACATGGTCACTTTCATTCCAATCATGTCGAAGATACATCATACAACTCGATCCGGAATACATCTCATACAATCCATGTAGACTCAAAACGGACTATGTATGATCTTTGTCGATCCATCCAAAAAGGCATCTGTCAAAAATCCATGTCTGAATAGTGAGGTACATGGTCAATAACATCACCTTCCAAGCCATCCTTGGCAAGGATGTCATATGGATGTACGTTGGAGGTGTGATATTTTCCATGTAACTCACAGCTCGTAAGGCCGGAGGCTCTCTAGCTCTGGGTCTGGCTGGAAGTGGTAAGGTGCTTTCCTGTCATCCATCCTTCCGAAAGTAACCGAGATCCGCTTCATTGGTACTCCCGTATGCAATGTTTAGCAACATCTACTCTGTTGCCCTTTAGTATCATGACGGAACCTACCGGTAATGGTATCTTTACTGGCCCTCGGAACTCACCTGGGCCTGCTATCTGGAGGTCAGATCCGAACATGATATTACACTCGTGCAGAAAAGAAACTCGTGCGTAAAGGTCCGACAAAGTCGTGGTGATCTATGTGCGGGGGTATGCAGTCACCCTTCTTGTAAATGTTAATGATGCAACCGTTGGGTATGCAATCCGCCGGCGTACCCTCCACGTTATCATTCTCTTTACCATCCTTTTGATGACTAATGGCATTGGATCTACCTTGCCATGACGGAGTATCCCCGTGGGTTTCCCTTCCCGTCTTCTCGCGAAGTTGTAGCGCAGCATCCATTCTTCTTTTCCCTGGCATCCACCTCCGGGGTTCTGAGTAAGTGTTTTCTCTTAGGCGGCCTGCTCGACCCATTCTTTTCAAATCCCGGATGCAGTCCACGATTTGTTGTTGTTCGTATTGTGAGAACACGTCTGTATGTAGCTCGAGGCCTTCTAGTATATCGATCCTCCCGCCTCCGATTCTCTCGAAGTATTCAAAAGTTTGCTTCTCGACATTCTGCATTCTTTCTAGCTCGTATTATGGAATAATCTGCAAATAGCGAGGCCTGGTGACGTACTGTGGGATATATGGCTCAATCCCTTCGCGTTCTCCTACATACCTCGGCTCCTCGGGGATGGTCTCCGTCGGGACATCCTCCGGGGTTGCTTCTGCAACAAGGTCATAAATTACTGGTGGCTTTATCTGGTGGCGTGGTAGCCTTCCTTCTTCTGATCTTCTTGAGATTTCCCCGGTCTCTTCTCGTTATCCTCGGAGCCGGCCTCCTTTCTTCGAGTTCCCGGCGAACCGGTATCCTCGAAGTATATGCACCGGCAGTAGCGATCGCCTCGTCGCGCCGGTCCGCCGCTAGTTTAGTTAACATCTCGCGGATACGGCGATTTTTATTTCTTCGCCGAGTTGTCGTGAGAGTAGCTCTTCGTACTTCCTAAATCTCCGTGGGCGCGGCGCCGACAAGCTCCGCCTTCCGCCGTAGCGACTACGTACTTGATTCTCTTGTCCTCCTCGGTGTTTGTTTTCCTTTTCTTCGTCGTCGGGCCGGTGGCTCGGGCCACCCACTTTCATTATCGTCCGACCGGGCGGCTCCTCTCGGTCAACCGGGACCCGGCCACCTTCCTCGTATCGCGGAGCCCGCCGGTGCGAAGTCCGAGTCAATCTCTATTATCACTCCATCTTTCACCCTCTTTTCGTCGAGTGCAAGGCTTACGCCATTTCTAAAGTTCGAGACCAACCGCCCGTTCGACATTTCCCCGCTAAAAGACAAGGAAAAGGATCGAGGGTCGTACTAAGAACAAGAACATTAAGAAAATGTTTATTAGAGACGAGTTTTCTTTTTTCTTTTTTTTATTATTCCTTTTGTATTTTTAAATTCAACGTGAATGAAGTGGGAAAAGATCGGGAAAAGATTTTGATTTGGAAGAGAGAACAAGGAAAACTTTATTATCATGATTTTATTTATTTTAGCACATTTTTTATTATTTTTTCCTTTTATTTTGTTTTGTTAACGATTTTTTGTTATCCATTTTTTTATTTTTTATTTTTATTTTTTTATTTATTTATTTTTTGTTCGGACCCAGTCATAAGTAATTACTTCACCCGTGCTTCTAGGGATGAAAAATTCATTCCTTCGAAACATCAAGTAGTGTAATACTTCTTCAAGTATCGTCCGTTGATCGGAAGCATATGTCGTTCTCCTTGGCAATTCACTAGCTGGTAGGAGCCTCCTGAGTAGACCGCCTCAACCACAAACGGCCCTTCCCAAGTGGGTTCAAATTTTCCTCCTATCTTGCGGTGTGCAAGGATAGGTCTCTTGAGAACGAGAACTAAGTCACCAACTTTCAAGGTTCTCGGGCGGACCGGTCCGTCATGGGCTTGAACCATCTTAGCTTGGTATAGTTCTAAATTCCGTCGCGCTGCAAGTCTTTTCCTTCCGAGCTTTCCAATTCCTCTAGTCGTAATTTGGCATTCTCTTCTGTCGTGATTTTGTTTGCAACCGCAATTCCGAGTGAAGGAAGCCTGGACCTCTAAGGGTAACATCGCTCGAACCCATACACCGGAGCGTAAGGTGTAGCTTGAGTAGGAGTTCGAAGGTTGTCCGGTAGGCCCATAAGGCTTCTAATAACTTGTCGTGCCAATTTCTCTTATTATCGTCCAAAGTTTTCTTTAAAATTTGAACGAGAGTTTTATTAAAAGCCTCGACCAGTGCCGTTTGCTCTTGGGTAGTAAATTGTTGAATACCGCCGGTCGATTCCGTGTCTCCTGACAAAATTGTTGATTTGCGTGCTTCTGAATGCTGACCCATTATCTGAGATGATCCTGTGCGGCACTCCGAAATGGTAGACAACTTGGTTCTTGAAAACCGTAGCACGTGGTGTGCTTTCACTTCTCCGAGTGGAACTCGCCTCGCCCACTGGAAAAGTAATCAGTAGCCGCAAGAATGAAGCGATGTCCTTTTGAAGATGGTGGTTCTATCGGACCCACTATATCCGTGCCCCAACATTCAAATGGCCACGACGCAATTGTCGGATGTAGCACATTTGGAGGTTGGTGTAGAACCACTCCGTGCACTCGGCATTGGTGACGGCTCTTAGCGATTTTCATGCGATCGGTCATCATCGAGGGCCAGTAGTACCCTAGTCTTTTAATTTTCATTTTCATCTTCGGACCCGACCGGTGAGCGCCACGGAGTCCCGAATGCACCTCTTTAACAATTTCACGGGCCTCGGACCCGCTTAGGCACCTTAGCCACATTTGATCGAAAGACCTTCCGTATAACGTGTTGTTTATTAATGCGTAGGACGCAGTTCTTTTCTTGATCCGATGGGCTAACGACCTATCGTCCGGTAGTTTTCCTATTTGCGGGTAGTTCATTAATGGCCGTCGCCAATCTTCCGTGTTTTCCGTCATCGCTTGCAACTCGATTCTTCTTCTTTTTCCGATTCGTGTATTGTGTCTATGTCGAGCCGTGATAGGACTCGACGTCCGTGAACCGACACTTCCACTCGATTCATCTTGCAAGCGGACAAATTCTTTTGCGAGGCGGGCTAACGCATCTCGCTAAAGCGTTTTCTTTCGGGAATTTTGTAGATCGTCACATTCGGAATCGTTCCAACAATCGTATGGCATACCGGAAGTATTGCTCGAGTCTTGGCTTTAAAATTCGTACTCGTCCGGCGATCCGTTGAATGATTAACCGCGAATCCCCGTAGATGTTGATGTTTGTTATCCCCATTTGAATAATTAATTCCAATCCCGTTACGAGAGCTTCGTATTCGCTCGTTGTTTGTACACGGCTCCGTTAAGTGGTAGGAGTATCTTAACATCCCCGCTCCGTGTTATAAAGATTAGTCCGATTCTCGCCTTACCGGGCACTATCACTTGCGATTCTTCGTCTTTGTGTGCCGAAGATGCTCCGTCGAAATATAATTCCCAACGTCGATCATCGTGGTCTTCTAAGCTCATTATTTGTTCATCCGGCAAGTCGTCATTGAGAGGAGATTCGCCGGCAAAGGGTGTCGCTGCGAGGAAGTCCGCTAGGACTTGTCCCTTTACTGGCACGAAGAGGCACGAAAGTTATATCGAATTTCAATAATATCATTGACCACTCGGTAAGTCCGCGTAAAGCGTTGGACGGGTCATCAAGTATTGCAATGGATTAAATTTTGAGATCGGGTTGACCTTATGAGAAAGCATGTAGTGCTCGAGCTTTTGAGCGGCGAAGATCGAGGCCAAACGAGTGCTTTTCAATTGTGGGATACTTTAGTTCCGTCGGAAGTAAACGACGGCTTAGGTAGTAAAGAGCATTTTCTTTACCCTCATCATCGACACTGGCTAACTGAGGCTCCGAGAGAGTCGTCTAAAGCCACGGTATAAAGTATCAACTAGCCTACTCGAGACTCGGGGTCGCTAAGACAGGGAGGTGTCATTAAATATTGTTTAATGTCCTCGAAGGCCCTCTGGCATTTCTCTTCCCAAATAAATTTGGCGTCCTTTTTAACTAATACCGAGAAAGGCCGACACCTACCTGACAAGTTCGAGATAAAGCGTCGAAGATATGCCAACTTCCCTTGAAAAGATCGTAGTTGTTTTAAGGTTCGGGAGGTGGCATTTCTAAGATAGCTTTAATCTTTTCCGGTCGATTTCAATTCCACGATGTCGGACAACAAATCCTAAGAATTTCCGGAGGTGACGCCGAAGGCGCATTTTAAGGGATTCATCTTATGGTTAAATTGTCTTAATCGTTAGAAAACAATTCTCAAATCATACGGTGGTTTTCCTTTACTTTGCTTTTGATGACCACATCATCCACGTAGCATTCGACTTGATTGTGGATGAGATCATAAAAAATTCTTGTCATCGCTCTCCGGTAGGTTGCTCTCGCGTTCTTCGATCCGAATGGCATCACCGTGTAGCAATATACTCCGATCGGCGTTCGAATCGTCGTAAGTTTTTCATCTTCCGGAGCCATTTTTATCCGGTTGTATCCCGAAGATCCATCCATGAATGAGAATATTTCATGTGTTGAAGCAATGTCGATCATTAATTCAGGATCGGTAGAGGGAATTCATCTTTTGGACATGCCTTGTTTAAATCTCCGAAATCCACACAAATTCCGATCCGACCATTCTTCTTTCGATCGGTACCACATTGGCTAACCAAGTCGGGTATTGTTCTTCACGGACAAATTTAGCATCTATTAGCTTTTTAACTTCGGCTATGACTTGTTGTTCGATTTCTAGACGTATTCTTCCGGAACCTTGTCCGATCGGAACGTAGTAGGATCTACTCCTAGCTTATGGATCTGCGACCTCCGGAGCTAATCCTGGCATCTCATCGTAGCTCCAAGCAAAACGATCTTTAAATTCCATTAATAACTTGATTATTTCTTCGGAGTCTTCTTTATTGAGTAAGGAGCTAACAAAGGTAGGTCTAGGCTCTTCGCTAGTACCTAAGTTAACTTCCGTTAACTCATCTATTGTAGATTTGATCTCTTCTTCGAACTGCGGTGGAGCGTTTCCAATTTGTAAATCTTCAAGTTCTTCTCGTAGCTTCCATGCGATTTTCATTAGACTTGCAAGTGACAACCAAGCAAAATTCAGTATCGTCAACTGATCCTACTGTGCCGAATCCGAGACCATGCTTTGAATTGGGTGGACGACCGGAGTTATTCCATAATTCTTCATGGATTCCAATTTCATGTACGGAGAACGGTTGTAAGTCACCTTTGATGCACTGTTCCCCTCCATCGTAGTATTTGATGCACTGATGTAGAGATGATGGTACCATCTGATTTTCATGTATCCATGGTCAGCCCAAGTAGAGCGTTGAATGACGTTTCGAATCAATTATGTGAAATTTCGCGGTTGTCTTTGCTAAGTCACCGGTCTTCATTAGCGGTGTTATTGATCCGAGGGCTCTTTCTCCTTTACGGTTGAATCCTCTTAATAACATTTTGTCCGCTTCGAGCTCGCGAGCATCAATTTCCAAGTATGCTAGCGTTCGAAGATTCATTATATTGATTGATGCTCCTGGATCCACCAATACTCTGGAGAGTGTAAACTTCCCAATTGTAACTGAAATGTACAACGGTCGGTTGTGGTCTGCGTCCCAAGTAGTAGGTCATTGTCCGTGAAGGTAACACCTCGCTGTTCCTTTAAGGAGCAAACCTCATCTAAGGAATCTCCGGTCATTTGAGCTAAGCAAATTTACGGATCAAGTAAGGCCTTGATCGAGCTTCTCTCATCTCCTTTCGATAAGATGAGAGCGTCGTAGATGCTCGGTTTGGCCGGTAGTTTCCTAAGATGGGCTAGCACGTTGTAGTCCACTTTATTTTCATGTGTCTCGGTTTCTTCCCGAATGGGTATTTCTTCTGCCGGGGTTGGTTCTTCCCGAACAACCACACGCTTTCCTTTGTCCTTTGGACCCATTCTCGGAGGTAGAACTCTTCCACTTCTTAAGTTGACTTCCGTGATTTCTTCGAATCTAGTATTGAGTTTGTTGGTGTCTCCTTCGAATCGGAATGACGAGTTCTTCCGGATTAGCTTCGGAGTCTGAAGGCTCTAACTCTATTGTGACTGGAGCTCCTCGAAACTCGCAAATAGATTCGTTGCTTGTTGAACTCTCGTAGCCTCCTTGGTGGATGTCTTCTTTGTCATTGTGATCGTCGAGATTGTGTATGATTTGAGAATTATTATTTGTATCGGAATCGACGTCCGGATTAGGTTGGTTGTCGCTAGTTACGTAATCGTTAGAAACAGTCAAAACGTAGCCAACGCCATAACCCTTATCATTATAAGATCCCACCGGAGTGAGCAAATAATCATACAGAGTCAGAGGTTCGAGGGATTTCTCCCCGAATCGGAAACAACCATCCTAGGATAAGCAGCCCCTAGTCTAGCCTCAGGAGCCTCGGTCTTCTCTTCTTCATCAATTTTCTTCTTTTCTTCAATCGTCTCTTGTTGAGGTGGTTCTTATATCGCAAGTGATAGTGCCGACTTGACAGGTTTCGAACTCCGAATTGAGGCTCCCACCGAAGAGGTTTGGATGCGATCCAAAATCTTCTTCGAAGACTTTGTCCAAGCGGTAGTCCATCCAACATCAGTCGCATAGGGATCTATTGGAACAATGAGATCCGTTGGGATAACATTGACGGAACCTCCTTTCTGGGGTTCCTTCATGTATTCCTTCGGGATCGTTATGTTCCCTTTTCGAAGATTGTCGTTGAGCCCACTTTTGATGGTAATACAATCTTCTATCTTGTGTCCAAGCATCCGGTGGTAAGGGCAAAAGTTAGGATCACCTTTCTTGTCGACTTCTTCTGGTTTCTTAGGCTCTGGCAGTTGGAAATGCGGAGTCTTCATCGGATCACGGAACATTTTCGGCATCGCCACATTCTTGAACGGATACTCCTCGCTCGAAGCTCCCTTAACGTACGTTGTGGACGAGGCGGTTGTTCATACTCGTTGAGATGACTGATACGTTGGGTCGGGGTTGCTCGGTAATTCGTTGAGGTTGCTCGATAAATTTCTTCGCGCTGTTCGGCGGTATTTGTATTAGTTTGTTTGCCTTTATCGACTCACTGCGACGATCCGGACTTCTTTTCAAAAGTTTTCACGGGCTTCGTTTGTCCGTTTTGACGATGAAACTTAATTGCTTCGCCTCCTCTTGCAAGCTTCGGCCTTGCTTAACAACTTCTCGAAAGTCTTAATAGTAAATCCCTTGAGGAGAAGTGCTTTATCGGGCCATGAATGCTCTTAAGTAAAATGCCGATCGCATGCTTATTCTTGTAGGTCGTGGCTCACACTTCATACTTAGATTCCTCCATCGAAGTATGTAGTCCACCAAAGTTTCGTTCGGCTTACGCTTCTCTACCACTAAATCACCTATAGTGATGTGGTGCTGAGCTCCGACAAATCGCTTGATGAAGAGGTTCTCTAATTCGAAAATGTCTTCACCGAACCGTTCGGTAATTCCGCATACCAATCAAAGGTGATCCACGACGAGTCGCCGACAAATTGTCGGAAGAGTAAAGCATCACTTCCGCCGGCATTGCAACAAGCGGCACGAAAATGTGCAACATGCTTGCCGAGGGTTTCCGGTTCCATCAAAGGTCTTGAACGGAGGTGGTACGAAGTCTTTCGGATATTGGACGGCGTCGAATTCTTCGGGGTAAGGTCTACCCGTCCGAATGGATGTCCCGCTCTTTGATTGTGCCAAGGCTTCTCGCACCTGCTTGTTCCACCATGCTCTTGATATCCTTTTCCGGAATCATGCTTTGTATTGCATCCTTTTTAATCGATCATCCCCGTTGATGGATGTAATCTCCTTTCCTCCGTCTACAATGTGAATAACTTCTGGGGGTGTTTTTCTTTGGGGTTGAACCTGACTCTTAAGAGTGGCTAGGGCTGCAGCCATCTCTTCCATCCTCTTTGCCATTTGGGAGATTGTATCATCTTTCTCTTGAAGCTGTATCCTCATCACTTCCGGCTCCTCTCTTTCTGAGGCTGCAGGAACGCCTTGTGAAGCTGAAGAAGCTCGTGTTTCAACCATGTTAATTTCGCATATTCATCATCCATGAACTCGACGAGTCGACTTCATCTCCGAATTTTTCTTCTCTTTCTCTTGCTAATCGGCCGAATATCGGTTCTTAGCTTTTTCATAGCATCTTCTAGTGGTCTTTTACGTACATCCTTGCGGTTGTCATGCGATAGGCTGTCGGGTTTCCTTCTCATGAGTCCACTTCATTGCGGTAGCGCTTTCTTCGGACTCAAGTCTCCTGACGAGACTTTCCTTCTCAGGTTGTTGTTTTAATCTTAATTGTCCGGTAGTGGGACACCATACCATCCTTCTAGCAGTAGAAGGTCTAGGGCCGGATGGTCTGTCAGCCAAATGCTGGAAGGTGGTATCCTCCCTAATTTGTAGTCCTGAAACAACGACAGGTGGACTAGCTTTCATTCTCTTATTCGGCTTTTACGGAGCGATAGCGAGTTCTACTCGCGGCCCGAGACGGGATTTGGCGGCACCCGCCCTATCCTTCTTAAAATCTACGATACGGGGCATTTTTCTTTCTTTGCTAACTTCTCATCACGGTCACGCGGTCGAGCGAATGCGTAATTCTAGCCCTTTTCTTACGGCCGTTGTTGTAATATGCGGGCTGAGGCAATGCAGAAGCAATCTTGCGGACATTTTCCTCGTCCTCTGCGGCGGAGAGGCGATGGAACCTACTTCCTCCCAAAAGTGGTATGTATTCGAGCGGCGGTGTATACTCGGGCGGTTACGGGATTTCCTCGGGAAAGTAACTTTAGCGGCTACGGCTTCTCTAGCAATTCTTCTACTTCGTTCCTCCTCCGAGTCCGTGTCGGTGGTGGAATTCTCGAGCTGGACCCGATCTCGAAAACGGAAGGTCTCACGGGAAGATCCGTACCCTCCACGGTAACGAGTTCATCACGAGTTCGAATTTCCTTCCCCTTTAGTCCGGCGAAGCCGGGGTAGGTGCGGAGACAACTAGGCCGGTGGGAGTAGCAACAACAGTCCTTCTGCGAACAACAGTACTCCTCTCAGTTGGAATCTTTTGCAGAGGAGGGAATTCATGATTTGACTTGAGGTTAAACTCAATCAACAACTTCTTAGTTTTCGGTACTTTGCTTGTGAGTGAAAAGAGAGTGACGTCGGGGATTTTGATGTCGGTGTCCCCGAATCCTTGTCCGAATCGAATGATTCCATTATTAGGCAGTTCGTCCTCGAAAACGGCCGGGTCCGAGTCCGTTGACGAAGGAGAAGATCAGTTTTGGGGTTTCCATTTCTGCAGGGCAGATTCCAAGTGTTAGTCCCCGAATCGTGCTTCCTCTTGTCGTAAAACTTATGACGAAAAAGAAAGAGTCCGAACACATTTCCGTTTATCTTAATGTATTTGTGGTTTTAAAAGAAAATTTATTTAGATAATTGTTTTTCGAAAAGATTTGTTCGTTAGGACGGAGAATTATTAAAAGAAGGAGAGTTGTAGGAAGGGTAAAGGAATTGATTAGGAGCTGGAAAAGGAAGAGAAAGTCTTGTAGAAACTTCTCGACCCGCAAGACCGCTCCTAAGCTAATACCTATTGGGGGTCCACCCCACCTCAGAAATGAGGTAAAAGGATCTCGGAACCTCTCTGTTTAGGGGTGTCTAAACAGTGGCTCCTAAATCCGAGAGAATGTTGGCTATACTTGTTCGAGGTAGAAATGAACATAGTATTCCAACGGAAAGAAGGGTAGTTTGATCCATTAGGGACATGGATACACTGCCGATTTTGAAAGCGAAGCTATCCGATTAAAAATGGAGAGAGGAATTCATCCCCAGCGGAGTCGCCAGAATTTGTCGGCATATATTTAGGTTGTGTCGTTTAATCTTTTTAAGAAGGGGTCGCCTACAGAAATTGTCGGCGAATTTTAAATTTAATTTACATATATATAATTTGGAAAGTAGTATTTTGATTTTGAAAATAATTTTAAAAATTTTAAGATATGAAATCGAGCCGATCTCACATCTCGAATAGTTTATATAAACGAGCACCGCACCACGAACCGCGTGTCTATTCCGAAGAATAGGCACACTTGTTTGGTGGTGGGGCTCGATTAAATAAACTAGAAGGTTTGTGACATCCGTTTGGTCCGCGAAACCATTTTATTTGCTGACAAGTTCCCCGCTTAATATGAAAGCATTAAACGGGGTTTATATTACACAGGATTTTAAAGTTCCCTATAAGGACAAGCCCCTATAGTTAATTACATCTTAAGTGACGGGAATCACCTAAGAAAACTCTCGATAATAATCGGTAGTTTTGCTCTTAAGAATTTCAAAGTTTAAGTTTTCGAGGGATTGAATTTTGGAATTTCAATAGGGAATGGATCAAATTTGGAACATTTTATTTTGGGAATTCAAAGGAAGAAAGGTAGGAGAAATCACAGATTCGAAGTGAACTTCGGTAATTTCCGGACTATCTTATTGTTTGGCTTGAATTTAGGAAGGCCCTAATGTTTATTTAATGTTTTGATCTTGCCAATTTTTTAATTAATTAGGACTTATATTCGTATGATATGATCAAACAAATAGCCTCGAAGATGTGAGGGTTTATGTCGTATCGGACGACCACCTCGGAATCCTAAGACCGGTTAGGGCTTAATTTGCAATGCAAATGCCTAACAAAAGGTTGAGGATTTATGTTGCACTAGGCAAACTACCTCGAAGTCTTATGGTTTAGTTATTTAATTCTAAGAAATGCTTTGTTGCAGTAGATCCGAGTTTCTGCGACGATGATGGCCGTGTTGCCCACTATGCTCCGAGCTCCTTGTTGTTGCGAGAGGGTTTAGTTTTAGAAATCATAAATCAAGAGATGAGAGAAGTGTTCTGGTTTAGAGAAGGTCTTAATTTCCAAGTGTTTTTTATGTTTTAATTAAAACAAATCTT
>JAKZJZ010002021.1:0-21238 GCA_022702705.1 Papilionanthe hookeriana x Papilionanthe teres
AGATTTGTTTTAATTAAAACGTAAAAACACTTGGAAAATTAAGACTTCCCTAAACCAAAACACTTTTCTCATCCCCTGATTTATGATTTCTAAAACTAAACCTCTGCAACAACAAGGAGCTTGGAGCATGGTGGGCAGCACGGCCATCGTCGTCAGCAAAACTTGAACCTATTTCAGCAAAACTTTCTTAGAATTAAACAACAAAGCCATAGGATTTCGAGGTAGCTTGCCTAGTGCAACAGAAATCCTCAACTCTTCGTTAGGCATTTGCATTGCAAATTAAGCCCTAACCGGTCTTAGGATTTCGAGGTAGTCGTCCGATACGACATAAACCCTCACATTTTCTAGGCTATTTGTTTGATTTTATCATACAAATATAAGCCCTAATTAATTAAAATTGGCAAGATCAAAACATTTAAATAAGTATTAGTACTTTCCTAAACTCGAAGCGAAACGATAGGATAGTCGGGAAATTACCGAAGTTCACTTCGAATCAGTGATTTCTCCTACCTTTCTTCCTTTGGATTCACAAAACAAAATGTTCCAAAATTTGATCCATTCCCAATTGAAATTCCAAAATTCAATCTTTGAAAACCTTAAACTTTGAAATTCTTGAAAGCTGAGTTATTGATTATTATCGAGAGTTTTCTTAGGTGATTCCCGTCACTTAAGATGTAATTAACTATAGGGGCTTGCCCTTATAGGGAATTTTAAAGAACCCGAGTAATATAAACCCTGTTTGATACTTTCATATTAAGCGGGGAATTTGTCGGCTTATAAAATTGGTTCGCGAGACCAAACGGATGTCACAAAACTTCGGTTTATTTGATCGAGCCCCACCATCGAGCGGTGTGTCTATCCTTAGGGATAGATACACGGTTTGTGATGCGGTGCTCGTTTATATAAACTATTTGGGATGTGAGATCGGTTTAATCTCATATCTTAAAACTTTCAAATTTAAAAATTATTTTCAAAGCCAAATACTACTTTCTAAATTATATATATATTTAAATCAAATTTAAAATTTAAATTCGCCGACAACTTCGTTAGGCGACCCCCTTTTAAAATACAACACAACCTAAAAATAGTGCCGACAAAATTCTGGCGACTCCGCTGGGGACGATTCCTCTCTCCATTATAATCAAATAATTCTGCTTTCAAAAATCGGTAGTGTATCCATGTCCCTAATGGATCAAACTACCCTTCTTTCCGTTGGAATACTATGTTCATTTCTATCTTGAACAAGTATAGCCAACATTCTCTCGGATTTAGGAGCCATTGTTTAGACACCCCTAAACGGAGAGGTTCCGAGATCCTTTTACCTCATTTACGAGGTGGGGTGGACCCCAATAGGTGTTAGTTTAGGAATGATCCTTCGAGTCGAGAAGTCTTGCTTAAGACTTTCTTTCCCTTTCCAACTCCGAATCGGATTCCTTACCTTCTCACACCTTTGAACATTCCGATCCTAAATAAACAAACCCTCTAATAAGTGATTCTTTTAACAAATGATTCTTTTTTATAAATACATGAACAAAGAATGAGTTCGGACTCTTTTCAATTCCTTTCTTTTCGTCCTAAAGAAAAGGAGCATAACTTGGGACGACGACCGAATCTACCTTGCGAAATGGAAGCCCCGAAGCCGATTTTCTCCTTCACCAACGGATTTGGACTTCGTCGTCTATAAGGATGAAGCTGCCGACAATGGGATCATCCGATTTGGACGAGGGTTTGAAAACTACGAACGTCAAGGTCACCGACGTCTCCCTCTTTGCACCGACGAACAAGGTATCCGAGGCGAGGAACCACCGCTGAGTTCGACCTTAGGTCGACCCAAGAGTTTCCTCCCCTGCAAAGAGTCCCGACTAGGAGGAGTACTTGTTGTCCGCGGGAGGACTCATTCTCACTACCCCCCACTGGTCTAGTTGTTTCGCACCTACCCCGACTTCGCCAAATCAAAGGGGAAAGAAATCCGGAACTATGGTAAACTCGTTACCGTGGAGGGTACGGATCTTCCTGTAAGACCTTCTGTCTTCGAAATTGGGTCCAGTTCGAAGATTCCTTCGCTGACAAAGACCCAAAGAAGAAATAGAAATATAAGGATCGCCAGGGAAGCCAGAGCTGCTGAGATTGCCTTCCTGGAGGAAATTCCAGAGTTGCTAGAATATACACCGTTACCAGAATATACACCATCGCTTGACTACATACCACTTTTGGGAGGAAGCAGGTTCCATCCCCTCTCCGCCGCAGAGGATGAGGAGAATGTTCGAAAGATTGCTGCCACATTACCACAGCCCGCATACTACAACGATAACCGCAAGAAAAGAACCAGAACTACGCCGTTTGCTCGACTGCAAACTTTGGTAGAAAAGCTAGCAAAGAAGGAAAACTGCCCCGTGTCGGAAATTCTACGAAGGATAGGGCGGGTGCCGGTCAAATCCCGTCTTGGGCCTCGAGTAGAACCCGCCGTCATGATAGAAAAGCCAAGCAAGAGAATGAAGGCTAGCCCGCTGTCGTAGTATCGGGATTACGGATTAGGGAGGATACCACCTTCCGGCATTTGGCCGATAGACCATCCGGTCATAGACCTTCTGTCGCTAGAAGGATGGTGTGGCGTCCCACTACGGGGCGATTGAGGCGAAACAGCAGCCCGAGAAAGAAAGTCTCGCCGGGAGGCCGGAATGCGAAGAAAGTGCTACTTGCGATGAAGGGGACTCGTGAAAAAAGGACCGACAACCATCGCATGACAACCACAAAGATACACGAAGCTCCGCTAGAAGATGCCATGGAAAAGTTGAGAACCGACATCCGACGGTTGGCAAAAGAAGAGAAGAAAGGTTCGGAGATGAGATCGACTCATCGGAATTCATGGACAATGAATATGCGAGAAATCGACATGGTTGAGACACGAGCTTCATCGGCTTCTCGAGGTGCTCCTGCAGCCGCGAAGAGAGGAGCCGAGGCGATGAAGAGACGGCTTCGGAAAAGGACGACACGATCGCTCAAATGGCGAAGAGGATGGAAGAGATGGCCATAGCTCCGGCCACTCTCCGGAGTCGAAGTACAACCACATAGAGAGACACCCCCAGAAGTCATTCACATCGTAGACGGAGGAAAGGAGATTACATCCGTCAATGGGGATGACCAGCTGAAAAAGGATACAACACAAAGTATGATCCATGAAAAGGATATCAAGAACTTGGTAGAACAGCAGGTGCGAGAAGCCCTAGCACAATCGAAGAACGGGACATCCATTCGGACGGGTAGACCTTACCCGGGAAGAATTCGACGCTGTCCAATACCCGAAAGGCTTCGTACCACCTCTGTTTAAGATCTTCGACGGGACCGGGAACCCCCGACAGCATGTTGCACACTTTCGTGCCAGTTGTTGCAATGCCGGCGGGAGCGATGCGCTACTCTTCCGACAGTTCGTTAGCGATCGTCGGGAATCGCCTTCGGCGAGTATGCGGAATTACCCGACGGTTACGTGAAGACATTCTCGGAGCTAGAGAACCTCTTCATTAAGCGATTTGCGGAGCTCGGCACCACATCACTATAGGTGATTTAGTGGTAGAGAAACAAAGGCCGAATGAAACTCTAGTGGATTACATACTTCGATGGAGGAATTTAAGCATGAAGTGTGAACCACAAGCTGCAAGAACAACATGCGATCGGCATCTTGCTTAAAAGCATTCACGGCCCGATAGCACTTCTCCTCAAGGGATTCACTATTAAGACTTTTGAGAAGTTGTTAAGCAAGGCCGGAAGCTTGCAAGAAGAGGCGAAGCAATTAAGTTTTGCCGACAAGACGGACAAGCGAAGCCGGTGAAGACTTTCGAAAAGAAATGCGGGGTCGTTGCGAGCGGTTGACAAAGGCAAACAACCGATGCAAATACCACCGAACGGCCGCGACAACCACAACAAAATTACCGGCAACCCCGGTCCAGCTATCGGTCGTCTCCGCGGTATGAACAACGGTCTCGTCCGCAACGTACATTGAGGGAGCTTCGAGCGAGAGAATATCCGTTCAAAAATGAAGCGATACCAAAGATGTTCCGTAGCTTAATGAAAACTCCGGATTTCCAGTGCCGAGCCCAAAAGACCGGAGGAAGTCAACAAGAAAGGTGATCCCGACTTTTGCCCCTACCATCGGATGCTTGGGCACAAGATAGAAGACCGCATTACCTTCGAGAGTTGGCTCAACGACAACCTTCGGAAAGGAAATATAACAATCCCGAAGGAGTACATGAAGGAACCCCGGAAAGGAGGTTCCGTCAATGTTATCTCAGCCGATCCCGTCATTCCGATAGATCCCTATGCAACCAACGATGGATGGACTACCGCTCGGACAAGGTCTTCGAAGAAGATTTTAGATAACATCCGAACCGCTTCGGTGCGAGCTTCAATTCAGAGTTCGAGACATGTTAAGCCGGTACTATCACTTGCGATAAAAGAACCACCTCGACAGGAGAAAATCGAAGAGAAGAAGAAAATTGACGAAGAAGAGGGGACTGAGACTCCTAAGGCTAGACTAGGGGCTGCTTATCCTAGGATAGTTGTTTCCGATTCGGGGGAGAAATCCCTCGAACCTGCGATTTTGTATGATTATCTGCTCACTTCGGTGGGATCATATAATGATAAGGGTGATGGCGTTGGCTACGTTTTGATCGTTTCTAACGATTACGTAACTAGCGACAATCCGGGCGTCGATTTCGATACCAACAACAATTCTCAAATCATACATGATCTCGACAATCACAATGACAAAGAAGGCATCCATCGAGGAGGCTACGAGAGTTCAACAAGCAACGGATCTATCACGTGAGTTTCGAGGAGCTCCGGTTACGATAGAGTTAGAGCCTTCAGATTTTGAAGATAATCCGGAAGAGCTCGTCATTCCGATTCGGGAGGAGACACCGGCAAACTCGACGCTAGATTCGGAAGAAATTACGAAGTCAACTTGAGAAGTGGAAGAGTTCTACCTCCGAGAATGGGTCCAAAAGACAAAGGAAAGCGGTGGTTGTTCGAGAAGAACCAACTCCGGCGAGAAGAAATACCCATTCGAGAAGAAGCGAGACGCGGGAGAACGAAGTGGACTACAACGTGCTAGCCCATCTTAGGAAACTACCGGCAAGGCGAGCATCTACGATGCTCTCATCTTATCAAAGGAGATGAGAGAAGCTCGATCGAGGCCTTACTTGATCCGGAAATTTGCTTAGCTCGAATGGCCGGAGATTCCTTAGATGAGGTTTGCTCGTTAAAGGAACGACGAGGTGTTACCTTCACGGACAATGACCTACTACTTGGGACGGCAGATCACGACCGACCATTGTACATTTCGGTTACAATTGGGAAGTTTACGCTCTCCGAGTTTTGGTGGATCCGGGAGCATCGATCGATATAATGAGTCTTCGAACACTAGCATACTTGGAAATTGATGCTCGTGAGCTCGAGGCCGACAAAATGTTATTAAGAGGATTCGACCGAAAGGAGAAAGAGCCCTCGGGTCGATAACGCTACCGATGAAGACCGGTGATTTAGCAAAGACAACCGCAAAATTTCATATAATCGATTCGAAACGTCGTTCGACGCTCTACTAGGCCGACCATGGATACATGAAAACGAGGATGGTACCATCATCTCTACACCGGTGCATCGAAGTACTACGATGGAGGGGAACGGTGCATCAAAGGTGACTTGCGGCCATTCTCCGTACATGAAATTGGAATCCATGAAGATGCGGCTTATTATGCACCGCCAAAGAAAACAATCTTCTCCGGAGATACCATAACAAATGAAGCAAAGAAAGTTCGAGACAACGAAGAACCTGAAGTTCTAGTCCAACGATCACTCACCACTCCCTTCCGGCGAGATGGTGAAGGTTTCTCCACAACTCGCATCCGAGGTCGAGGCCGGGGACGAGGCCGTGGTAGAGACGTTAGGACAGTTGGACGAAGAAACCAGCCATCAATGTTGATTGGGATGATAGTTACGAAGAAGAAAAAGAAATCAAGCAAGAAGCGGCAACAATAAGTCGAAAGAAGCCGCAATACAAGATCTCCCTCGAAGATGAAAAGAACGAAGAATACAAATCAATGTACGAGAAGATTAACCACTACGTACATACTATGACCCTAACTCCGATCCATTCTAATAAGATCGAGGGTATGGAGGTCGAAGAGGTACGTAGTGACGGTGCGAAGCCGATCAAATTCTACCATGGTGCTTCTTCCTCCAAAACTGAAAATAATGTACAATTCGAAGATGTCACTTCATCAGAATTAATGGAATTACCTTTTGAGTGGTACTCTCCCTGTGTTCGAAATTTAATTCAACGTGGTTTCTTACCTCGACAATGGACAAGAGGCCAATCACAACATTTTGAAAAGTTATGGAATAACTCCGGCCGTCCTCCCGATTCAAAGTATGGACTCGGATTCGGCACGGTAGGGTCGAGTTGACGATGCTGAATTTTGCTTGGTTGTCACTTGCAAGTCGATGAAAGCTGCATGGAAACTACGGACGAACTCGAAGATTTACAAATTGGAGACGCTCCACCAGAATTCGAAGAAGAAATTAAATCCACGATAGATGAGTTAACGGAAGTTAACTTAGGTACTAACGAAGAGCCTAGACCTACCTTTGTTAGCTCCTTACTCGATAAAGAAGACTCAGAAGAAATAATCGAGTTATTAATGGAATTTAAAAGACTGTTTTGCTTGGAGCTACGATGAAATGCCGGGATTAGCCCCGGAGGTTGCAATCCATAAGCTAGGAATGGATCCTGCTACATTCCGGTCGGACGAGGTCCCGGAAGAATGCGTCCGAAAATCGAACAACAAGTCATAGCCGAAGTTAAAAAGCTAATAGACGCTAAATTTGTCCGTGAAGAACAATACCCGACACAGTTAGCCAATGTGGTGCCGGTCGGAAAGAAGAATGGTCGGATCGGAATTTGTGTGGACTTCGAGAGATTTAAACGAGGCATGTCCAAAAGATGAATTCCCTCTACCGATTCCGGAGCCGATGATCGATATTGCTTCGACACATGAAATATTCTCATTCATGGATGGATCTTCGGGATACAACCGGATAAAAATGGCTCCGAGAAGATGAAAAGCTTACGGCATTCGGAACGCCGATCGGAGTATTTTGCTACACGGTGATGCCATTCGGACCGAAGAACGCGGGAGCAACTTACCAAAGAGCAATGACAAGAATTTTTGATGATCTCATCCACAATCAAGTCGAGTGCTACGTGGACGATGTCGTCATCAAAATCAAAGTAAAGGAAAACCACTGTATGATTTGAGAATTGTTTTCGAACGATTAAGACATTTTAACCTTAAGATGAATCCCTTAAAATGCGCCTTCGGCGTCACCTCGGGAAATTCTTTGGATTCGTTGTCCGACATCGTGGAATTGAAATCGACCCGGAGAAGACTAAAGCCATCTTAGAAATGCGCCTCCGAAACCTTAAAACAACTACGATCTTTTCGAGGGAAGGCGGCATTTCTTCGACGCTTTATCTCGAACCTGTCGGGTAGGTGTCGGCCTTTCTCGGCACTAGTTAAAAAGGACGCCAAATTTATTTGGGAAGAGAAATGCCGAGAAGGCCTTCGAAGACATTAAACGATATTTAATGACACCTCTCTGTCTTAGCGGCCCGATCTCGGGTAGACCGGCGATACTTTACACCGCGGCTCTAGACGACTCCTCGGAGCCACTGTTAGCCGGAGTCGATGATGAGGGTAAAGAAAATGCTCTTTACTACTTAAGCCGTCGTTTACTTCCGACGGAAGTAAGGTATCCCGCAATTGAAAAGCATTGTTTGGCCACGATCTTCGCCGCTCAAAAGCTCGGGCACTACATGCTTTCTCATAAGATCAACCTAATCTCGAAGTTTAATCCATTGCAATACTTGATGACTCGTCCAACACTTTCCGGCGGACTTGCCGGATGGTCGATGATATTATTGCAATTCGATATAACTTTCGTACCTCTGCGTGCCGTAAAGGGACAAGTCTTAGCGGACTTCCTCGCAGCACACCCCTTTGCCGGCCGAATCTCCTCTCGATGACGATCGCCGGATGAACAAATAATGAACCTAGAAGACCTTGACGATCGACGTTGGGAATTGTATTTCGACGGAGCATCTTCGGCACACAAAGACGAAGAATCGCAAGTGATAGTGCCGGTAAGGCGGGAATCGGGCTAATCTTTATAACACCGGAGCGGGGGATGTTAAGATACTCCTACCACTTGACGAGAGCCGTGTACGAACAACGAAGCGAGATACGAAGCCCTCATAACGGGATTGGAATTAACCATTCGAATGGGGATAACGGACATTAACATCTACGGGGATTCACGGTTAATCATTCGACGGATCGCCGGACAATACGAGATTTTTAAACCAAGACTCGAACAATACTTCCAGTATGCCATACAGCTGTTGGAACAGATTCCAAATGTGACAATCTACAAAATTCCTAGAAAAGAGAATGCTTTAGCAGATGCTTTAGCCCGTCTCGCAAAAGAATTTGCATGTTTGCAAGATGAATCAGTGGAAGTGTCAGTTCACGGACGTCAGGTCCTATCACAGCTTGACATAGACATGATACACAAATCGAGAAGAAAAAGAATCGATTGCGGCGGTGACGAGAAAACACGAAAGATTGGCGACGGCCATTGATAGACTACACTGCAAACGGGAAAGCTACCGGACGATAGGTCGGCTGGCCCATCGGATCGAAAAGAACTGCTGTCCTACGCATTAATAAACAACACATTGTACGGAAGGTCTTTTGATCGAATGTGGCTAAGGTGCCTAAGCGGGTCCGAGGCCCGTGAAATCGTTAAAGAGGTGCATTCGGGACTGCGTGGCGCTCACCGGTCGGGTCCAAAGATGAAAATGAAAATTAAAAGACTAGGGTACTACGGCCCTCGATGATGACCGACTGCATGAAAATCGCCGAGGGCGTCACCGATGCCGAGTGCACGGGTGGTTCTACACCGACCTCCGAATGTGCTACACCCGAGCAATTGCGTCGTGGCCGTTTGAATGTTGGGGCACGGATATAGTGGGTCCGATAGAACCACCATCTTCGAAAGGACATCGTTTCATTCTTGCGGCTACGGATTACTTTTCCAGTGGGCGAAGCAGTTCCACTTAGAGAAGTGAAAGCACACCACGTGCTTACGGTTTTCGAGAACCAAGTTGTCTACCGTTTCGGAGTGCCGCGCGAGATCATCTCGGATAATGGGTCGGCATTCGAAGCACACAAATCAACAATTTTGTCGGGAGACACGGAATCGGCTGGCGATACTCGACAATTTACTACCCGAGAGCAAACGGTCTCGGCGAGGCTTTTAATAAAACTCTCGTTCAAATCTTAAAGAAAACCACTGGACGATAATAAGAGAAATTGGCACGAGAAATTTTTAGAAGCCTTATGGGCCTACCGGACAACCTTCGAACTCCTACTCGAAGCTACACCTTACGCTGCGGTGTATGGGTCCGAGGCGAGTGTTACCTTTAGAGGTTCGGCTTCCTTCACTCGGAATTGCGAGTTGCAAACAAGATCACGACGAAGAAAACGCCGGACTACGACTCGAAGAATTAGAAAGCTTGGAAGGAAAAGACTTGCGGCGCAACGGAATTTAGAACTATGCCAAGCTAAGATGGTTCGAGCCCATGACAAGTCGGTCCGCCCGAGAACCTTGAAAGTTGGTGACTTAGTTCTTGTTCTCGAAGACACTATTCTTGCACACCGCAAGATAGGAGGAAAATTTGAACCCACTTGGGAAGGACCGTTTGTGGTTGAAGCGGTATACTCGGAAGGTTCCTACCGGCTAGTGAATTGCCGGGGAGAACGACATATGCTTCCGATCGACGGACGATACTTGAAAAAATATTACGCTACTCGATGTTTCGAAGGAATGAATTCTTCATCCCTAAGAAACACGGGTGAAAGTAATTACTTATGATTGGGTCCGAACTCAAAAATAATAAAATGTGCTAAGATAAATAAAATCATGATAATTAAGTTTTCCTTGTTTTCTTCTTCAAATCAAAATCTCTTCCCTCATCTTATCCTACTTCATTCCTGTTAAATTTCAAAATTTAAGAATAATAAAAAATGTATCTTTAATAAACATTTTCTTAATGTTCTTGTTCTTAGTACAACCCCTGATCCTTTTCCTTGTCTTTTCGCGGGGAAATGTCGAACGGGCGGTTGGTCTTGAACTTTAAGAATGGCGTAAGCCTTGCACTCGATGAAAAGAGGGTGAAAGATGGAGCGATAATCGAGATTGACTCGGATTTCGCACCGGCGGAGCCTACGATACGAGGAAAGTGAGCGGGTCCCGGTTAGCCGAGAAGAACTGCCGGGCGGACGGTAATGAAAGTGGGTGGCCCAAGCCACCAATCCAACAATAAGAAAGAAAAGCAAACACCGAAGAAGACAAGAAAATGAAGTCCGTAGTCGCTACGGCGGAGGGCGGGCTTGTCGGCGCCGCGCCCGCGGAGATTCAGAAGTTCGGAGGGCTACTCTCACGGCCACGCAACGAAGGAATAAGAATCGCCGTATCACGTAAGATGTTAACAAAACTAGGCTGCGGACCGGCGCGACGAGACGATTGCTGATGCCGGCACATACACTTCGAGGACACCGGTTCACCGGGAACACCGAAGAAAGGAGGCCGGCTCTAGGATAACGAAAGAACCGGGGAAATCTCCGGAAGATCGGAAGAAGAAGGCTACCACGCCACCGGATAGAACCACCGGCGGTGCATGACCTTGTTGCGAAGCAACCCGGGGGATGTCCCGACGGGCATCATCCACGAGGAGCCGAGGTATGCGAGGGGAACGTGAAGGGATTGAACCATATATCCCACAATATGTCACAAGGCCTCGCCATCGCGGATCATTCCGGAATACGAGCTGGAGAGAATGCGGAATGTTGAAAAGAAAACTTTCGAATACTTCGAGAGAATTAAAGGAAGAAGAATCAACATACTAGAAGGCCTCGAGCTACACACCGACGTATTCTCGGAGTATGAACAACGGCAAATCGTGGATTGTATCCGGGATGCGAAAAGAATGGGCCGAGCGAGCCGCACTGAGGAAAACACATACTCGGAACCCGGAGATGGATGCCGGGGAAAGGAAGAATCACGATACAATGCGGATGCTTGCTACGACTTTCTTTGAAGACGAGAAGGAAACCCACAGGGAATACTCCGTCATGGGCGAGTAGATCCGATGCCATTAGTTATCAAGAGAATGGTAAAAAGATTGATAACATGGAGAGTACTGCCGGCGGATTGCATACCCAATAGTTGCATTATCAACATCTACAAACGGGGTGTTGCATACCCCCGCATATTGATCACCACGACTTCGTCGGACCTTTACGCACGGTCTCTTTCTTGAATGAGTGCAACATCATGTTCGGATCGACCTCCGGATAGCGAGGCCGGGTGAGTTCCGAGGGCCGGTAAAGATACCTTCTACCGGTGGGTTCCGTCATGATGCTGCGAGGTAACGGAGCGGATATCGCAAAGCATTGCATACCGGGAGTGCCGGTGGAGCGAATCTCGGTTACTTTCGGGAGGATGGACGACAGTAAAATACCTTACCATTTCCGACCGGACCCGGAGCTAGAGAACCTCCGGCCTTACGAGGCTGTGAGTTACATGGGAAATATCACACCTCCAATGTACATCCAGTAGGCATCCTTGCCGAGGATGGCTTGGAAGGTGATGTTATTGACCATGTACCTCACTTATTCGGACATGGATTTTTGACGGATGATTCTTTTGATGGATCAACAAAGATCATACACGGTCCGTTTTGAGTCTACATGGATTGTATGAAATATATTCCGGATCGAGTTGTATGATATATTTTCAACATGATTGGAATGAAAGTGACCATGTCGCGTTTTTGGCCTTCACCTCTTTTGTACAAATTGATTGGGAAACGCCATTAAAGTTAAATGAACTTCGAACAAAGAACGAGAAAGAAATAAAACAAAAAAAGAGAATAAAAGAAAACTTTCTAAAAAAAAAAAAAAAATCTAAAAATGACAAACACCAAGTTCACATGAACATTAAATAAACAATAAAATAAAATTTGAACCATTAAAAGATAAACGAAATCAACATGAATGATAAATCGAATCCTAAGCAAATTCTCAATCGAATTTCAAATTCAATCTTTCCGAATTCCAAATCAAATTTCAATCTTTTCGAATCACAAATCAAATTCTCGATCAAATTCTAAATCCAATCTCGATCAAATTTCAAATTTGATCTTCCAAATCTCAAATCGAATTCTCGATCAAATTCAAATCGAATTCGATCGAGTTTGAACTTGATCTTTCAATTCAAATCGAATCTTAGAATTCGAATTTGCATGGAGTTCAAATTCATCCTTTCGAATTTAATCCAAACTTTCCATTTAGATTCTTTCCATCGCTTGAAGTACATCAAATTCAATCTTTGGGTCGAGATTTTACATCGAATCGCTCTGCTTAGGATTCTTTCTATGCAGAAGTACATCAAATTCAAACTCTTTGGGTCGAGGATTTTACATCCAAGCTGCCTTGCTTTAGGATTCTTTTCTATTGCCTTTGAAATACATCAAATTCAAACCTTTTGGGTCGAGGATTTTACATCCGAGACTTCGCTTTGCTTTAGGATTCTTTTCTGTTGCCTTGAAATACATCAAATTCAAACCTTTTGGGTCGAGGATTTTACATCCAAGACTGCTACTTGCTAGGATTCTTTTCCTATTGCCTTTGAAATACATCAAATTCAAACTTTTGGGTCGAGGATTTTACATCAAGACTTGCTTGCTTTAGGATTCTTTTCTATTGCCTTTGAAATACATCGAAATTCAAACTTTTGGGTCGAGGATTTTACATCAAGACTGCCTTGCTTTAGGATTCTCTTCCTATTGCACTTTGAAATACATCAAATTCAAACTTTTGGGTCGAGGATTTTACATCAAAGCTACCTTTGCTAGGATTCTCTTCTATTGCCTTTGAAATACATCAAAATTCAAACTCTTTTGGGTCGAGGATTTTACATCAGACTGCACTGCTTAGGATTCTTTTCTGTTGCCTTTGAAATACATCAAAATCAAACTCTTTTGGGTCGAGGATTTTACATCAAGATCTACCTTTTAGGATTCTTTTCTGTGCACTTTGAAATACATCAAAATCAAACTCTTTTGGGTCGAGGATTTTACATCCAAGTACGCCTTTGCTTTAGGATTCTTTTCTGTTGCCTTTGAAATACATCAAAATTCAAACTTTTGGGTCGAGGATTTTACATCCAAGACTGCCATTGCTTTAGGATTCTTTCCCTGTTGCCTTTGAAATACATCAAATTCGAACTTTCTGGGTTGAGGATTTTACATCCAGAGACTGCATTGCTTTAGGATCATTTCCCTATCGCAATGAAATACATCAAAATCAAACTCTTGAGGTTAAGGATTTTACATCCAACACCACTTTGCTGCGAGATATCTTCTCATTGCAACGATTCGATCTAATCGATTCAATTTTCTTTCGAGGTTGGAGATGTTACATCTAAAACCTCGAAATCTCAATTTTCATTTCAAATCGAATCCCTCGAATTAATTTTGACAAAACTTGATCTAAATTGAAACTCCAAACTAAAATTTAAACTCACACATCAAAACATAAATTGAAACAAAATAAAATCTAAATCGAAATTCCCCGAGATCATGTGATTTGGGATTCACCTCCTTTTCCTTTCCCCGGCGAGAGTTCGAGAATCTCCGGTTCCGGAGATATACTTGACACTCCCAGCGCGAAACTCTTCTACTTCGTCCTAAGTTCGTCACTTGGACATCCGTGTTGGTTTTGTTGATCGCTTCGGTCAACACCAATACGCGCGGTGTGCTCCGTCAGCTCACCACACATATTGGGGGTCCATTTGTTGACCTCATTTTTGATGAGGTCTTCCCTTCTTCTTTTTAGTGCTTAGGATCTAGCCTTAGGCTTTTCCTTTGACTATCTTAGAGGACTAGAATTGGGACCCGCCTTTTAGAAATTCAAACCACTTCTAAACTCCCTGCAAACTCCACAAACTTGACTATAGACCCCTAATCACCTAGAGGGTTGAAATCGAATGTGGAAGTTTAAAGGATGAGTTCTATAGGACTCTTTGGCCTTAGGAGCCGCCTACTAGGTGGCCTGGTGCAGTGAAGGGGCTGACTTACATTACACTTACACACTACATTTCCACACACTTCCTAAAACCACACCCATACCCAACTTAACCTCTGACTCATGTAGGTGATTCACATGGATGGTCCTTAACCCCCAAGCTCTTGGCTAAGAGGGTTAGGAACAACATAGTGAATGCCTCGAATGAGTCCTTTCATGGCTCATATGGGCTTGAAATGGCTTCATGGCTCAACCAAAATGATTTCTTTCCACTCTAGATTCACCCGATCTTTAATTTCCCAAATTTTCGATTTTTGACCCCAGGGACCCTACACTACTAAACTACAAAAACCCTTGAAATTACCAAATTTTTGCAAAATTTCCAAATTACCTAAAATTTTCCAAAATCAATCCCAAACATCTCCACATCACTCAAATTGACCATCCATACCCAAAAATACCAAAGATTCCAAAAATACCTCCCAATACCCTCCAATTAACCCAAAATACCCTTCTTGGCCTAAAAATCCAAAAATTCAGAAAATTCCCAGAAAATTCCAGAAAATCCCAAATATTCCCAATTTCATTTTGTCCAACTACACCATGGGCCAATTTTGTCAATTTACCCTACTTTTGTCAAAACCCCCAAATTGACCCATTTTAACCACAAAGTGAACCCGATGTCAAACCAAACCTATCCGATTGACCCCGATTTTGGTCCAATTCAATTCTAAACTTCAATTCAACATTCCTAATACTAATTTAGACCAAATCCAGTCAATTTGATTGACATTTGGATCAATTCCACTTTTGACCTTAAGGCCATTTTTGACTAGCGAGCCTAACCCAGATGAACCCAAACCCCAAAATCAAAGCCCGACAAAGTCAAAACCTCTTTGAAGCACTCATAAACACTTCTCGGCAATAATTCTACATAAATTTCGACCTAGCCCAACATGGCCTAACTTGGCCCATTTGGACTATATTGGCCCAATTACGAAAAATCCAAATCGACCATTACAAACTACCCCAAATTTGTTTCAAATCACTCATGACACATCCATGAGCTAAACCAACAATTATTTGGCCCAACCTCTTTACAAAATTTTCATCCATGAACACATTCATTAAACTTAAAAGCCCATTCCCTTAAACCATTTCTAAAAGCCCATTTCCTTCAAATCCAAAAGCCCAAAAATTCTACCCAAAGCCCACATGACATCTCCATTTGTCATCCATTTTCAATTAAATCCATTACCTAAGTCCTAAAATCAACCATCAAATTATTCTAAATCAAGTTTCATACAAATTTCCATCAAAACATCCAAAATTCTTAAAATCCGTTTTCATGAAATTGACCGAAGCTTTTCCCGAAGCCAAATGGAGCCGAGGATGAGCCATTCACAAGCCATATGCAAGCCATGAAAGCCTCTTGGCATGTGACCATGCCATTAATGGGCAAAAGGAGGAGGCTCCTTTAACCTTAATCTCCTAAAGGTCATTAACCTTAAGCATGATCTCCGCTTAACCATGATTTAATCCAAATATGTGCTTGGATGAGTGACATCGACCCTCTTGACCATGCTGAGCCAGATCACTTTTCCCTCGGCCAAGACCAGGCCATGGGTAGGTGAACCTAACCCAAACGAATGGGTTGACCAATTTAGGTCCAAATTGAGCCCCTGCCCCATTCCACTTTAGATTCGAAGCACTTTACACATGTCAATGCCCGATTGACTTGCACCAATCTGCGAGCCACGACCTACCTGACCGTCGAGATGGTGACCCATGCACGCCGGCCGGCCACCTGGATCGCCGGAAAACACCATGGCCGAGAGCTCGCATGTGAGCCGACATTGGAATTCTCACCTTCTTGAGTTGCCCCATGCCCGAGTGGTCACCATGGCTGATCTTCTCCTCACCGGAGCAGGCTGATCCGAGCCACTAACTCCCACAGGAGGCCTCCCGACCAGCTCTATTTAAACTCCACCCCTCTCGGCCATGAGAGGAGAGAAGCACAAACCTTGCCAAAACTACGCAAAATTGTTCCAGACCCTTCTCCACTCTTAGAGCACTTGATCCCAGGTGAGATCCCCTGCCATTTCTCCTACTGTAAGCTCGATTTCGAGTTGAAATTCCACCGAAAACCGGGACACTTCTCCACGGTGAGCCAATTCCCAAATTGATTGGCTCTACACCTTCACCGGACCAAGGGAAGGTGTCCACCATCAAAAGCCCCATCTCCGGGCCACCCGGTTGCTCCGGCCTCCAAGCTTTGTGATCGGGCTTGGTCGAAATCATATCCGGACGATTCACGGGACCGGGAGACTTCATGCGGAGCTTGCTTGGGACCCGATCGAAGGTGCAACAACTCTCGGATTGAAGCCACACTTCTGCGAGCCAAGGTATGAGCTAACTCTTCATCCCGAGCTTCGAAGATTCTCTACTTCAAATGCCTTAGTTTTGATGCATGTTAGCAGTATAGATGTGTTCGTCTCTTCGAGACGAATCCATAGAGTATAAGAACGTAAAAATCCATTGAGAATCGAGTGAGATCTTAGGGATTTAGTGTGGACGGCTCTCGGGTGAGAACACTTGGGGACGATGAACGGATGCCGTCCATTCGATACACGCGCGGACGAACGGCTCAGATGGCGTCGGACCGGGAAACGGTGCGAGAACCGCGGGGCCCGGGCTGGCGACTCGGATGGCGGCGCCCGAATCACGAGCGCGACACGTGCCCCTTCGGAGCTGCCGATGTTTCGGCGGCGCCGCGTGGATAAGTAGATAAATAGGGTATTTTATGTATTTATTTAATTCCCTAAACTTCAAAAATCCATATCTTTGTGTAGAAAAATCATAAAAATAAAATAAAAATACCCTCTTGCTCGGTGAACGAGAGGAGAATAATGTGGAAAAGAAATCATTTAATTTCATCAAGTATTTTATTTTTTATAATTTATTTACTCTCTGCATACATTTAATTCTCCATGCATGTATACAATTCACCATGGCATGAGACCATAGGGCTTTTGAAGCCTGCGAACTTGGGAACATTCCACAGATTTTCCGAAGTCAGAGGCCATCCTATGAAGAGTTCTTGATTTTTCAAGTTCAGGTCACTGTTTTGAGTATTTTAATTCCAGTAAATAGCATGTTGTGAAATAAATTCTAGGAAAATTTGGTGATGTTCCTTATGACCAGAGAACCCTAGGAAAAATAGGTTTTGACTTAGTTCATTCAGAACAACTCTAATTGGCTTAAACACCCAAAATAGGTCTTTAATTAATTAGAGTTAACCAGGTATCAAATTGACTTGAAATCAATTCTCCACTGACCTTTAGGATCAGAGGAATCCACCATAAAAATTTGAGGTCGATTGGACTTGGTTAGCCCTACTAATTGGGTTGATTAAGTCGCTTAGCCATTTTAAACTTTAAAAATTCATAACTTTTAAAATACTTTTCAAAAATTCACCAAATTGGTTTTGGAGCCTCTCTGATATCAGGGGAACCTAAGAAAATTAAAATTTCAATTTTCTAAAAAAGTTGATTTTTAATAATATTTTAATATTTTTAATAATTAAAAAATAATAAAAATCACAAAAATAATAAAATTCACCAAAATGTCACATTTTGAATTTTAATCACTTAGGAACAAATCCCACATTTTTCCTAGGTCTATTTAGTGAGATATTGAATTTTAAAGCTTTAAGGTAATTTTAAAATTAAAAAAATGTATTTTCTAGCATTTTCACTAAAATAATTATAATAAATCATAGAAAAATCAGAAAATTGCAAAATTTGATTCTCTGGTTTCCTTGATATCAGAGAGATTTTTGAAAAATATAAAATTCATTTTTCAACATTTATTTTATTTTTTAAATTAATTAACACTCCAAAACTCAAAATAATTATAATAAAAATAATATAATTCAAAAAATCACCAAAATTGGTCCAAGTGCTTCTCTGGTCATTAGGAATGTCCCCTAATTTTCTTAAGGACAGAAACTTTCCTTTGGTCATGTTATCAAATTTTCCTTGAAAATCTCTATTTTCCACCAAAAATAATTATATAAATAAATTAAATACGAGAAAAATCACATTTTCTCCTCTCATGTCTTTATTGACATATGAGTGAAGTCACATAAAAATTTCAAGTTCATTTAAGTTCAATTTAGTGAGTTATGAAATTATTAAGCTTAAAGGGTAAAATGGTAATTAAACTCTTTAACCCTTAATTAAAACTTTAGGTTTAATAAAAATTAACAAGTAAAATATTTGATCTTAATCTGATTTGGATGATTGAAATTTAAATAATTAAAGGGTAGAAACTCATTAAACAATTTTTAAAATGATTAAACTTTAATTAAATAATAGATTAAATTTGGAAGAATAATAAAATTGGAATTATTAAAATAAGGGATATTTATTAGGAAGAGATTTATTCTTTAATTTAAAAATCCCTAAATTAATTATCTCATTAATATTCAATTTTTAATTAAAATGATAATTCAAATTCAAAATATTAAAAGACTTAATCATTAAACTAAAATCAATTATTAAACTCTTTTAAAATTTCAATTAAAATTAAAAATAAAGTAAATTAAAGATAAATTAAATTAAAATTAAATTAAATTTAATAATTAAATTAAATTAAGACAAATTAAATTAAATTAAATTAAATTAAAATTAAATTAAATTAAATTAAACTAAATTAAATTAAATTAAATTATAATAATTAAATTAAATTAAATTAAACAATTAAATTAAATTAAATTAAATTAAATAATTAAATTAAATTAAATCAAATCAAATTAATTAAACACCAAATCAAATTAAATTGAACTATGTTAAACTAAATTAAAACTCGATTAAATTAAATTAAATTAAATATAACATCACCTAAGACATAAAAGAAAATAAATGTAAAAAAAAAACAAACTTGAACACTTATTCCAAATTTAAACCCTTTAACTTAAATCGAATCATTTGAATACTAATTTACCCTTGAAAGCTTTGAGTTATTATAACTCCTAAATAGAACATTAAATGAAGTGTTACTTCACTTCATAGGATATTCAAATGTCACAGTTCAGTTGAGCGAGTTAACAAAACTTGAAATCCTCGGACGATTGATTCATTTGTATAATTAAATTCATTTGAACTTAAAACAATCCTAGAAATATTGAAAAGATGTTTAAGATCCTTCTTAAGCACTTCCTCGATATGATAGGACATTTATAAGAACAATTGAATTTGATTATTCTTTGATGAAGAAAATCGTCCTCAAGCAAACACATGAAAGAACACTAGACGTCATAGGAAATGACTAGGCTATAGGATTAGGAATTTGGTAGAAAACCATAACCTTTCCCTTAGCTTTACCTAGGAACTTGCTTAAATATTCTAATTGTGTTTTAAGTGCGGCTTGGGATGACGGGAAGACCCTCAGGGTACGCTTTTGTTTTATTGCGATTTACTTTCTTGCAATTTACTTCCGACAATTTACATTATTGCAATTTACTTTATTACGAATGCACTTTACTTGTTCTTGCATGATAAAACAAGCTGTTGCATGAAAACCCACACCTTTAGGATAGTCCCTAAAGCTGAAACCAAAATTAAGTTAAAAGTCATTGCAAGATAAAAATTCACCGCCACAACATTTCAAAATATAAAACAACTCGAAATTTAATCACAAACAGAACACAAAACTACGATTACAACTAAATTAAAACGTCTCGTTGGATGATCGGGAATACCTCGGATGATGTAACCTACGTGTTGCTTAACGGGATTTCCACGGTCTAAATGAAAGTGTGGAACTCATTCGAGTTGAGTTTAGCAAATTCATCCGGACTAAGTGAATCCGATAAAAATAATGATGCGGAAGGATGGAGCCAGTGGGATCTTAACCGGTGTCGTTATAATCGACTTTAAGATTTGTTTTAATTAAAACATAAAAAACACTTGGAAAATTAAGACTTTCTCTAAACCAAAACACTTTTCTCATCCCACGATTTATGATTTCTAAAACTAAACCTCTGCAACAACAAGGAGCTTGGAGCATGGTGGGCGGCACGGCCATCGTCGTCGTGAAACTTGAATCTACTTCGGCAAAACTTTCTTAGAATTAAACAACAAAGCCATAGGACTTCGAGGTAGCTTGCACTAGTGCAACATAAATCCTCGACTCTTCGTTAGGCATTTGCATTGCAAATTAAGCCCTAACCGGTCTTAGGATTCCGAGGTAGTCGTCGATACGACAATAAACCCTCACATTTTCTGAAGTTTATTTGTTTGATTTTATCATACAAATATAAGCCCTAATTAATTAAAATTGGCGAGATCGAAACATTTAAATAAGTATTAGGACTTTCCTAAACTCGAAGCCAAACGATAGGATAGTCGGGAAATTATCGAAGTTCACTTCGAATCGGTGATTTCTCCTACCTTTCTTCCTTTGGATTCACAAAACAAAATGTTCCAAAATTTGATCCATTCCCATTGAAATTCCAAAATTCGATCTTTGAAAACCTTAAACTTTGAAATTCTTGAAAGCGAGTTATTGATTATTATCGAGAGTTTTCTTAGGTGATTCCCGTCACTTAAGATGTAATTAACTATAGGGGCTTGCCCTTATAGGGAATTTTAAAGAACCCGAGGTAATATAAACCACTGTTTGATACTTTCATATTAAGCGGGGAATTTGTCGGCTTATAAAATTGGTTCGCGAGACCAAACGGATGTCTGCAAAACTTCTAGTTTATTTGATCGAGCCCACCATCGACGAGTGTGTACTATCCTTAGGGATAGATACACGGTTTGATGATGCGGTGCTCGTTTATATAAGCTTATTTGGGGATGTGAGATCGGTTTAATCTCATATCTTAAAACTTTCAAATTTAAAAATTATTTTCAAAATCAAATACTACTTTCTAAATTATATATATATTTAAATTAAATTTAAAATTTAAATTCGCCGACAACTTCTGTTAGGCGACCCCTTTTAAAATACAACACAACCTAAAAATA
>JAKZJZ010002022.1:0-21192 GCA_022702705.1 Papilionanthe hookeriana x Papilionanthe teres
CATTTATAGGCTCCAAGGGTTGCCTTGAGGCACCTCTTCAAAGCCGCGTCCAGTTCTTCGCACCTCTTCGCTTTGGCTAGTACCTCTTCGCGTTTAAAACCATTTTGGAGCGTCCAAATGCAATGTATAACATGTCTTATTATCAAGGAACAACTGTCAGTCTTTTAGAATGTCCAATAACTGCTCACTCCGTCAAAATAACCATCCAAAAGTCGTCAAAAACTAGACAGTTTCTGTATCGAGTCTGGCGCGTAGGCTCCAGTTTCTGGCGCCTAGGCGCCAAGCCATATTTTTTTCTTCTTTTTGTATTTTGCTCCAATTTTGCTCCCTTTTGCTCCTTTTCCTTTTCTAGACCTTTTTACATCACCTACATCCAAAAACACAAAAATACCTTTCATTAAAGCATAATATCCTTAGAAATTGATAAAAATCAAGGCATAAAAATATGTATTTTTCTTCATGGATCATGTAGCTGAACAAGAGAACATTATACACCTGGTTTGAGGGACAACCATAAGTAATTAACTCCCTCAACTACTTCTGGGACTGTTCACATTGATCACAAATGGTCTTCCTTGAAGACCTCTTCTTCAAAGGAGAGTTGCCCATCATAATACATTGACACGCCCTAAGTTCACCCTAGCGATATGGTCTCTATAGAGAATTTTTTTAGAAGTTTGACCAATGACCTTCTAGCTGACAGATAACCTTCAGCTGACCGAAGACCTTCCAGCTGACTGATGACATTTCAATCGACTGTAAAATTATCATACAACGGATTGCTAATATTAGCATATAATTAATCCCCCACTTCAAATATTTATGAATACAACATAGTGCCAATGATGGTTATGAATATCAAAGGAAATTGGATTCAATCACAAAAATATAAATTTGTAATGGTACATTGATTATTTGTAATGTTCCTATCAAAACAGGAAAAAATATGTAACTTATGATACAACACTTATGATTTATAAATATAGAGGTCATTTCTTTAGGATTGGACTATTGAATCTATTCAAGTAAAACTTGTGTTACTCTGCACTTTACTTCATTTCTCCCTTAATTCCTTTATTTGTATCTTCCATCCAACTCTTTGTTTATTGGGTTTGATCCACATGGTATTTTTGAATTCAACATTCTAAGAGGTGCGCTAAGCATGTAATCATGCCATCAATAAGAAGAGGAGTGCACTACAGAGAAGGAACCAACTTGGGAGATACTTCATACATGGAGTCATCGCGAGAGTTTTTGTAATGAGAAATTTAATAGCTTCAAGATTGAATAGAATAAAAAATAGTGACCCCCACTGTACTTGAGAGGAGAGCACAAGCTTCCTTAGACCAAAACCTTGAGAATTTGAACCCCAATGTCATCAGATAAATCATGTGATTGAATGAGTTGAAGAATGAAAGTATCAAGACAGTGTTGGGTTCTCACTGAGGATCACGCAATAAGGGGTGAATGGAAGTCTTCTGTCGACTGGATAATGCATTCTCCTAGCACATCAATAATGTTGAGAAACCCCAAGAAGTTCACGTTTCCATCATTGGAACCCTGTAAGGTTTGAAGCATTTCTGCCAACCACATTACGTTCTTTAAGTCGTTTATTTGTCTTCTCAAAGTATTTGAAGCATTGAAGTGTTAATTGTTTTATACTACACTGAAGGATTGGGTACTTATATGGTTTGATGGCCTCATAGCAAAACCTAGCAGGATTTGTTACTTCCTTCAATTAGTTTAAGAAGTTGTTTATGAAATAGCTCGTTAGTGCCCAAAAGCCCCGCAAAGACTCAGAGGCTATGTGGCACATCAAGTGGGGGCCGAATGAGAGCCTTTGAACATATGCCACTCAATTTTAGAAAAAGATTTTGGAAGTGTGAAATTTGGAGCCTGTGATAGTAAAGGCCTCCTTGACATAAGGGCTAGGAGTGCATAATTTACTTTTTCTCTTGGTTTATGTAAACTCAATGGTTTGGCCAAACTTATGGAATTAGCAAAAAATCATATTACAATGGAGGAATATGTCAACCCACATTATCCAAATAGGAAAAATCTGACCGCTTAAAGGGCTCACGAGATGACGGGTGGAGGGAAAGATAGCTCTTCCTCCAAAGATGAATGGTGTCAATTATCTCATGGTGACAGAGAGGGCAACATAAATTCACAGAAGCAGAGCAGGTCAAAGGACCAATTAACTGGTTACTAAGGAATGTTGAAACCAAATAAACTGAGGGGTTTCAATGGTGGAGTTGTTGGAGTTTATCCAAGATAAGAAGTACGTCCAGAAAGCTCCACCAATGAGAATAAGAGCTTTCCTCTAAAACACCAATAAATTTTGCAAATATCATAAGGACTATGGTAATAACAAGGAGAAATACAAACACCTCAAAAACCTATTTGAAGAATTAATTCAAGCTGAAAAGCTCAAAGTGTTTGTGGCCCGGGGAGCACAAATCTTAGAGGTAGGGGAAAGCAGCAGCAAAAGATGACTCGAATGAACCTGTCTGCGCTAGTGCCATACATATAATGGGAATAGTGCCTGCAATATTAGGAGTAGATTTAGTTTGGAGAGCCAAGCATAAGAGGCTCCAAACAGAGGAAATATAGATTTTTCATCAAAAGGGAATCCTTACGGTAATGTCATGGTAGTAATGATGATGATCAATATCTAACGATTGGTTAGCATTTGGTTGATAAGAGTAGTTAAAGAAACATACGATTTAAGTCAGCCTTTGACAAAATGCACATATTCGTCGATCGCTTAGTTACTTTGATAGAACCACTAGAGGTTTTTGGAAAACGAAAGGATGCACTAGGGAGAAGGTCACATCCAATTCACCTATATGGAAGAAAACCTCATGATTGACACGCCACCCACCTATAACGTAATCTTTGGTCTAACATTGCTCAATGACTTCAGAGCAGTGGTATCCACCTCCTATGTTGCGGACAAGTTTCTATGCAATGATGAAATAGTGACCGCTCAATGCAATCTAGAATAGTCTCAGATATGCTTTCTAGGTGATCGGTAGTATTGAGGAAGAGGCGTTAGACATACAACACTAATAGTTAATGGTCTCATAACCGATGAAACTACAATAAAAATCCCAGTTGTCCTCAATGAGCAGGGTAATTTTTTTCAAATTACTGAGAATTTTAATGTAGGACATAAGTAATTGTTGATCTGAACTCTCCAGGAACACTGGGAAGTCTTTGCTCAGTCAGTAGATGAGATTTCAGGCATCTCGATGGATGTAGCATGCCACTGATTCAACTTCTACTCAGTCGCCCAACCAATTAAGCAGAAGATCAGAACATCAGCCATACTTTGGTCATATCAATCTAGTATGAGGTATAAAATCTCAAACAGGTGGGCTAGGAGTTGCAATACCCTTCTTGGGTATCGAACATGATCATGGTGTAGAAGTTGAACAATAAATGGAGAATGTCCGTAGACTTCACAAATTTGAATTCTGATTGCCCTAAGGACAGCTAACTCTTGCCGAGGATTGATGCTCTAGCGGATTCTGTACTTTGATGTTCATTAATAGGCTTCCTGGATGCTTTCTCTGGCTACGATCACACGATGCACCTGACCAACATGGAGAAGACTGTCTTCATTACAAGTGACCCACTTTTGATATTTATACGTACAAAAATATGTTATTGATATTGGCAATGACACCAAAAACTTGATCCCGCACTAAATATATGTATTTACACTAAAGATTTTTTTATGAAATTTATGATTTATAATGTGGATACTACGTAAGTATACGTATCATTATCAAGTAATAAAGGGCTCTAATGGAGTCCAAGATATCGATCCCACAGGGAAGTTAGAGAATTTCAAAGACAAATTAAAGTAGACTTACTTACTAAGCTAGTATACGAAAATTAAGAACACTTATACTAAAACTATAGCTCAAAAAAGGTTTAAATGTAAAATTCTAATTTAGAAAAGTATATTTCTCCTTGTTAAGAGAATTAAGTGAATGATGAATTAAAGTAGTTTAGAGTTTGTATTGTGCCAAATAGGAGCATTCCTATTCTTTACCCTTTAGTCGAGTGCGAAGAACATTGACTAGTCCTATGTTTTATTGCCGAATCATGGCTAGGCTAGGGAGGATACCGGCTGCCACTTCAGAGCTCCCACGTTCCCCTCGCCTGATGGCTAACATCTACACTTCAGCTCTCAAACAATAGGACCGAATTGAATATTTTAGTCTATCACACTAAATGTCCAATTCTACACCCGATAGTTAATATTTCCCTACTTATTTGCACCTTCCTTCTAAGGCTTTTAATTTCCTTGAATCTCGGATGTAATCTTTACTATAGTTGATAATTCAACATATGTTAACAAATCAATTGGCCAAATTGCAAGTAAATTAAGTTTTAATTAAAAGATTATCACAATTTTTATTTAATAATTTTAGGCACAGTTACTTTGATTCGTCACTTCACATAATCTCAACAACAAGGAAAAAGACTAAGGAAACTACTCGAAAGCATGGGAAAAATAACACAAAGCATGGATTTCATTAAAGTTAACAAACAATAACAAATATACTTCTGTCAATTCTTCTCCCCAAGCAGACTCCTTGATGTTCCTTTGACTCTTCCTTCCAGTACAGCACACTTAATTAAACTCACTAAGACTCTCTGATTTACACTCCAACACAAATAAACACTAATTGACTTTAAAACAACACCAACAAACACCAAAAATGACACACTAAAGGGACAGAAATCGTCTTTATTTATAGAAGGAGTCAAATCTTTAAAGGTTGCTTAAGCACCTCTTCAAAAAGCATCCAGGTTCATTGTATCTCTCTCTTTTCAACTGTCTCGCCGTCGGCGGGCTCGATCTCGCCGTCGGCGGGCTTTTAGAAGGTGGGCTAACAGTGTCGATCTCGCCGTCGGCGGGCTCGATCTCGCCATCGGCGGGCTCGATCTCGCCGTCGGCGGGCTCTTTATAAAATATTCAAAAACTCTCGGGAAAATCTCGCCGTCGGCGGGACAGTTCAATTTTCATCATTTTTTGTTCTTTTTGCTTCAGATCCACTTCTTTTGTGCTTTTTGCTTTCAGTACTTATAATTCTTCATTCCTGCAATAAAACAAAGAAAATACCTTTCTTTAAAGTGAAATTTCATAAAAAATTGGTATGAAATTCTTAATACATTTTCTAGTGATCGAATTCCCCCAAACTTAAGTATTACTTGTCCTCATGTAATTTAGATACTAAATAAAAGTAATGATTATTTGTAGTAAAGTTTTAATTCAGAATTACTATGAATTTGATTCAAATAAGTATTACAGTAAAGTTTTCTAGAAATATTTTAAAATAATTAAACTAATTCTATAAATATAAGGTTATTTAGTTCTCAAATTTAAGATTTCTAGTCTTCATTTATTTCAAGAATGACTATACTTTTCAATATTAAATTACTTAAGATATTCGGATGATAGAATTTCATGAAAGCACTACTTAGTAAAATACTAATCCATATATATAAGTTCGTAAATGTAATTGAAGTTTACCCTTTAGGTTGATTCAAATGAAGCCAAATTTTGATAAGGCATCTCCTCAAGCTTCTCCTCACTTTATATATATATATATTCTTTTTCTTTTCTTTCTGGATTGATTTTCAATCCCTTTTTCTTTACTTTTTTTTTAAGTGAGGATCACTATTTTTGGTTAGCCTGTTAATAATTTTGAACTTTATTTTCCTCTTCCTAAATTTGAAATTGGAAACATTTACTTCTCTTATATGTATTTCAAGGTTTTTACTTCATTGAGTTTCAATCTTTTTCTTTCTCAACTAAAAACCTAAGAATTTTATATTTGAAAATATAGTTTTATTTACTATAAATAGTTAACTATATTATTATTCTCTTATACTAAATATCCTTAATTTACAAAATTAATTAATCCTTAAAAGTATTTCTCTTAACTTTCTATAATAATTAAATAAATTAATTCTAGTTTACAGAATTAAAATTACTATAGAAAAATCATTTTATAATAATTTTTGAAAATAGAAATTGAGAACAATTTAATAATTAAATTTGTATTTTTCCTTCCCCCAAACTTAAATTTCTCTAACTATCTATATAGGGTGAAAAAGAAATAAACTATAAATTTAAATCATACCTTCGTGCTTTAGGTATTTCTTCTTTTTAATGTTCTGCAAGTTCTTTTCATCACTTAATTACCTGTACTGTTAATAACTTTCTACACACATAATATTAAGGAAATTGTTGGGTAAAGAAGTTTAACACAATACTACCACATTTTATACTAAAATATCACACTACATCCGCATACATTTACTAATCCAATCCAAGATTACAATAGCAGTCTGAAAACATTAAAAATTTAAAAACTATATAACATTAACAACAATGTTTAAAAAGATCTACACCACATCATAATCAAGTTCATAAACTAAACATTAATACTAAAGTTTTAAGAAAAACATACAATCAATCATAACATCAAAGTTTATAAGTCAAATAACTAAACAAATAAACATAGAATCTAATCTTCGCATCAAAGTCCCAAACTATATCGTCGTTTCCTTGATCAGCGGGTGGAGTAGGCTGGTAATGACTGTAGCGGGGGCATTCAGGAAATATAACATCAAGCTCTCCTCTCCTGTAACATTTTTCAGCATCATAATAAGCTATCTCAAACTCCGAATGTCTCTGAAGATAGTCACTGTCATGCCTTCGCTCTAATCCTCCAATTCTCTGATCAATATGCTCCAGTTTTTCCTCAATCTTTTCAAAGTTCTTCCGCTGCAAGGTCATTTCATTCATCAAATCATGAAAAGTTGGAGAACTATAAATAAGAGGATCATAACTAGTGGAGGGAATATCCCTACTAATTGAAGGTACATAACTCCTAGTTCCAGATCTCCATCCTTCGTGGGATTCATAGGTTTTAATATTAGTCAAAGTAATGGGTTTCATAGGCTCCACCCATTCCTCATCATCTCTCGCCTCTACCCCAGATAATTGGCAGAGTGCATAAATCAGACCAGGGTGTTCTAGTCCTCCTTCACTTTCACTTCTAGTAGTAGCTAATATATTCTTGTAAATTAAATTTCCCACATTAATACTTCTTTGGTTCTGAATACAGAAAATCAGAACTGCTCTATCTCTTGTTACCTCACTATGGTGATATGTGGGTAACAGAGTTGAACAGATAAAATAATGCCAGGCTTTAGACAACGCAGTCAACATAGAGAGAGAGTAAAATTTACCCTTTCTCGCTGCTTGATTTTCCAAACTCCTTTCCCATCAGTGAGAAAGTTTATCACTTATTCCAGTGGTCCTTCCATAGTACCAAAAGTATCATACTCACTGGTGTACAAGTCTCGTATTTCATAAAATGAATTGATTCTAGCAGCACTGAAATCAACCAAAAATCCTCTCACCTTGATTGGTGCATCTTCTATCACTATCAGATTGGCATAGAATTCTTTAACTACTTCCACTGCAGCTCTATTTGTGGTGTAACAGAAGTTCTCCCATCCTCTTTCCTTGATTATTTGTTCTACTTCACCTCCTGGATTTTTAAAAACTCGATCTTGAATACATTTCCTGGCTTGAATGTTGTGAAAATATCTCGACTGTGCCCTTGCATTCACAAATCGAATTTCGTCGTAATCCAATTGTCTTCTTTGTCGCGGAGCCATTTTTTTTATCTATCAAATTTACAAAAATTTTAACTAATCTCCAAAATATTGCAAAAATGGCTTCCTAATGTTACTAAAATCATTCTAAATCAAGTTCCATGAATTTCTTCCAAATCTTTTCTTCACATTTCAAAATTTTCCCAAAATCCTAAATGTAGAAGAAATTCATGGTGAAAATCAAAAATATTTACATAGGAGTGAAGCTCTTGCCAAGGGAAGAAGAAATCCTGCGTTAAAATGTCTTGAAATCGCTCCAAATCCCAGATCTATCAAGCCCTAGGTCGGTTTTTCGAAGTTTTGAGGAAGGGGATGATGAATAGTGTCGGTTGACTTGTCAAAATATAGTATATTTCGCGATCTCGCTGTCGGCGATCTAATTAATTCACCAAGGCCAAAGTTTCGGGAAAATCTCGCCGTCGGCGGGGTCGATCTCGTTGTCGGCGGGATTTCCAAATTTTTTTAAAAATTTTATGTTTTCAATTATGTTCAATTTAATTAAGCCTTGTTCTAATGTTCGGTCACTTAAGTTGATATATTTTTCTAAGATTAGATATTCTACTGACTCATATAATGTTTACACAACACAAACATTATACCTTTTATAAATGAAATCCATGAACTTACAAACTTCAAATACCACAAAACTAATAATTGACTTAACAAATTAACCAAAACACATCTAACTCAGCATTGCAATCCATACCACAATACTCTAAATGTTGAGACTAAACAAACAACATACAATCTCATATAAACAGAGATTAACTTCGTAAAATCCAAATTATATAAAAAACTAAGTTCAAATCAACACACATAAATAAAATAAGGATAAATTTCTGCTCATTGAAATCTGAACTAACTTCTTCCCTGATATTCCCAATAGATTGTCGGTGCATAAATAGATTGTAGAAAGGCCTAAAGGGGAATTATTCTGTAGAATCTTCTTCAATCCATCCCTTCTGTCTCAAAAGTCGTATGAAACTTGCCTCCAAATGTCCTGAATGATCGAAATGCTCCTTCATTCTCCAGTCTATGTGATCGAATAAATCAGAGATATCATCAATAGAATTCATCACATTCTGTAATTCCTTCTCCAATCCTCTAATTTTTCATAGAATCAGGTCAGTTCTATCAGTCAAAGGTCTGATTAAAGGATTGTTTTGAGATGCTTGATCAGAGATAATTGTTATATCATCATTGTTATCCAAAGTAAGAAACATATCTGTCGGATCTAATGGTTTCCATGGTAACAACACTTTTTCCCAAGCTTCATAGGAAACTTGGTACTGACTACATAAAGCAAAAATTGTTGATGGGTGTCCAAGTCCATGAATCGATCCATTCACAATTAATCCTAATGCAGACTTCACAATGATAGATCCAACATCGATAGGTAATCTAGATTGAATACAGTAATTTAAAATTGTGCATTCCTTCGAGACTTTGTTTACCCTCATAGTGGGTAGTAACTTCGACGAAATAAAGAAATGCCAATGCTTTGAGAAGGGGTTAAGAAGTGATGCAGAAAAACTTACATACCCATCTTCTCGTATTTTCCAGTCATCAGGTTCGTCAGTCAGATATCGATATATCTCGTTCAAGTTGTATCTTGTCGGAACAAAATTTGAATAGTGGCAAACAGGGGTATTTTCAATCGAGTATAATTCATTGATTCGAGAAGGAGTGAATGTTACCCATCTGCCTCTTACATAAACACTTCCATTATGGATCGCATGCAGATTAGAGTAGAATTCCTTGACTACTGGAATGACGACAGTAGATGTTGTGTAGCATAATACCTCCCAATGTCGCTGAACAATCATTTCTTCAATTGTTGTTGTTGAATTATCTGCTCCTCTGTTTACGAATCATCTTTCTTTAATCAGTCGCTTCTTCATCAAAACCTTGTTGAATAGTCACTGAGCCTCAAAATTGATGAACTTTCGTCGGTTAAACACTCCGGTTTTGGCGGTTTCTAATGGGTTGGGGGCCATTATGGATTGTTTTGGAGGGGCTCTATTCGTTTCCAGTGAAGGAATGGTGTAAATAATGAGTTCTAAATGTTTCGTAGTGAATATTATAGGTTAGAACCGCCCAAAAACGCAAAATAACTATTAAAAACCAATTTTTAACTATCTCGCCGTCGGCGGTAACGATCTCGTCGTCGGTGATCTAGTTAATACTTTAAACTGAATTTGGGCGCGCCGATCTCGCCATCGGCGAGATTAGGTAAATTGCCCAATTTTCGCTCCGGTCTGAATATTTTCTGATTTCTTCGTATAGATTCAAATTTGTGATGATTTTAAAAAGTAAAATGAGTAGTAGAATGTATTCTATATTTTAATTTTCAATAACATTAGTATATAGATCATAATTAATAACTACTATGGGTTGCCTCCCATAAAGCGCTTGATTTAACATCATCAGGCCGACCTAATTTAGTTAGTAATCAGGTTGACTGAGCATTAAAACCTCTTTAAAATTTGGTCTTCTCCCTTCAAAATAATGTTTTAATCTGTGTCCATTTACTTTAAATCTATGCCCAGCTTTTGGATCTTCAATTTCTATAGTTCTGTATGAAAATATTTGAGTTATAGTGAAAGGCCCTAACCATCGAGATTTCAATTTCCCATAAATTAATTTCAATCTTGTATTACAAAGCAAAACTTCTTGTCCTGGTTCAAAATTCTTTAGGTTAATCTTCCGATCATGCCATAATTTCTTTTTTTCTTTATAAATTCTATCATTATGATAAGATTCATTTCTTAATTTTTCTAATTCATTCATTTGCAATAATCTCTTCTCACCAGCTTCTTTCATATTGTAATTAAATTCTTTAATTGCCTAATAAGCTTTATGTTCTAATTCAACTGGTAAGTGGCAATTCTTTCCATAAATAAGCCTGTAAGGAGTCATTTCAATCGAAGTTTTATAAGCAGTCCTGTATGCCCATAATGCAGTGTCTAGTCTTATAGACCAATCCAATCTATTAGGGTTTACAGTCTTTTCTAAAATACGTTTAATTTCTCGATTAGAAACTTTCGCTAATCCACTGGTTTGTGAATAATAAGCAATTGATATCTTATGAATAATGTTAAATTTTTCTACTAGTTTGCCAATATATTTATTTCTAAAATGAGATCCTCCGTCAGTGATAATCACTCTCGGCATTCCAAATCTAGTAAAAATATTTTTCATTAGAAACTTTGAAACACTCTTAGCATCTCATCGAGGTAAAGCTTGTGCTTCAATCCATTTAGAAACATAATCAACAGCAACTAATATATATGAGTTTCCAAATGAAGGAACAAATGGTCCCATAAAATCTAATCCCAAAACATCAAAAATCTCAACTTCTAATATAAAATTTAGAGGCATTTCATTTCTTCTAGATATATTACCTACTCGTTGGCATTTGTCGCAAGTTCTAATATATCTATAAACATCTCTAAAAATAGTAGGCCAATAAAATCCAGATTGTAAAATTTTATAAGCAGTTTTATCTATTCTAAAATGTCCTCCAAAATCTGAATCATGACATTTCTGAATGATTTGTTATGTTTCTTCATAAGGCACGCATCTTCTAATTGTAAGATCCTTAAGTTTCATCCCAAAAATATGTTTTAGCATCATGAATGAATTTTTTCTGTTGTTGCAAAGTTAACATAGGTGGTAAAATATCACTTATAATATAATTTACTATATCAGCATACCATGGTATTTTCCACTCATTTATATTATATAGTTGTTCGTCAGGAAAACTGTCAGTAATTTCATAATGTCAGATAATTCATTATATTCTAGCCTTAAAAAATGATCTGCAATTTGATTATCAGTTCCCTTTTTGTTAATGATTTCAAAATCAAATTCTTGCATTAGTAATATCCATCTAATTAATCTTGGTTTGGGATCTTTCTTTTGCATTAGATTTTTAATAGCAGAATGATCAGTATGCACAATACATTTAGTTCCAATTAGATAAGGCCTAAATTTATCAAAAGCATAAACAATTGCTAATAGCTCTTTTCAAGAATCGTATACTTCATTTCAAAGCATTATTAAGAGTTTTACTAAGCATAAGTATATAACTTTGAAAATTTTATCATATCTTTGCCCAAGTATCGCTCCTATAAGCATAATCACTAGCATCACACATAAGTTCAAATGGTTTCTCCCAATCAGGTGAAACTATTATAGGTGTTGTGATTAATTTATCTTTTAATAATTCAAAAGCATTTAGGCATTCAGTTGTAAATTCAAATTTCTTTTCCTTTTCTAAAAGTTGGCATAGAGGTTTAGTGATTTTTGAAAAATCTTTTATGTAGCGTCTGTAGAATCCAACATGTCCAAGAAAACTTCTTACCCCTTTTACTGTAGTTGGAGGTGGTAATTTAGCTATAACTTGAATTTTTGCAGGGTCTACTTCCATGTCATTTTCTGAAATTTTATGCCCTAATACAATTCCTCCTGCAACCATAAATTGACATTTCTCCCAACTTAGAACTAAGTTAGCTTTCTCACATACCTCTAATACTTTTTTAAGATGATTCAAGCATGCGTCAAATGACGTTCCAAATACAGAGAAATCATCCATAAATACTTCTATTCCATCATCAATTAATTTACTAAATATAGACATCATACATCTCTAGAATGTTGCAGCTGCATTACATAATCCAAAAGGCATTCTTCGAAAAGCAAATGTTCCATAAGGACTAGTAAATGTAGTTTTCTCTTGATCCTCAGGAGCAATAAGTATCTGATGATAACCGGTATATCCATCTAAAAAACAAAAATATTTATGTCCGGCTAATCTATCCAACATTTGGTCTAGAAATGGTAATGGGAAGTGATCTTTACTGGTGGTTGCATTTAATTTTCTATAGTCAATACATATACGCCATCGAGTAACTTTTCTTATAGGTATTAAATCATTATTTTCATTTGCTTTAACGGTCACTCCTCCTTTCTTAGGAACACAGTAAATTGGGCTTACCCAAGCACTGTCTGAAATAGGATATATAATACTATTATCTAACCATTTTAATATTTCTTCCTTGACTACTTCTTTCATTATTGGGTTTAATCTCCTTTGAGGATCTACTCTTGGCTTATGTTCATTATCTAAAATAATTTTGTGCATACAGATTGAAGGACGAATTCCTTTAATATCTGTTAAAGTCCAACCAAAAGTTTTCTTATATTTTTTAATGTGTCTAACAGTTTTTGTTCTTGTGATTCATTCAATTCAGCTAATATAATAACTGATAGGGTTGAATAGTTACCTAAGTAAGCATATTTTAAATGATTAGGTAAAATTTTTAATTCGAGTTCAGGAGGTCTAATAATTGACGGAACTATATTCTTTTCAGTGTTTTCAGTATTATCCAACATTTCAAATTTTTCCTGTATATAATCCAATTTTTCATTATCTGCTTCTTCAATTAATTCAGTATTTTCTTTTTCTAACTTTTCTTCATAATATTCTTTAAAATGTTCATTTTGCAAATGTTCAAGTATTTCCATTCGAAAACATTCATCAACTTTTTCTAAAGCAGGATATTTCATTGATTTTGCTATGTTAAAAGTTACTTTTTGATCGTTTACTCTCATAGCCAATTCTCCTTTCTAAACATCAATCATAGCTTTTCCAGTGGCTAAAAAGGGTCTTTCTAATATTATGGGAATTTCTTTATCTTCTTCCATATCTAGAACAATAAAATCTACCGAGAAGATAAATTTATCCACTTTTACTAACACATCTTCAACAACTCCCTTAAGATAAGTCACGTAACGATCGACTAATCGAAGAGTTACTGAAGTAGGTGAAATTTCTCCTAATTCTAATCTTTTAAAAATTGATAGAGGCATTAGATTGATGCTTGCTCCTAAGTCACACAAAGCTTTTCCTTAAAATTTTTCTCCAATAGTGCAAGGTATAGTGAAACTATCAGGATCTTTTAATTTTTCAGGAAGCTTTTTCTGAATAATTGCACTACACTATTCGCTAAGTGCAACAGTTTCATTATCTGTGAATTTTCTTTTTTTATTTAAAATATCTTTCATAAATTTTACATAATTAGGCATTTGTTCTAATGCTTCTACAAAAGCAATATTTACCGCTAATTTTTTTAAATTTTCAAGGAATTTAGCAAATTGCTTATCTTTTTTATGTTGCTTTAGTCGTTGAGGAAAAGGTGGTGGTGGTTTTTCTATAGATATTTTCATAGGGATCAATGGATATTCTAGCTGATCCTTTTCTTTTTCGATTTCCACTTCCTCATTTTTACTTTCTGTTTCTTTTTGAATTTTAGTTTCTAACTCTTTTCCACTTCGTAATTGTATCGCTTTAATTTGTTCTTTTCCTTGGTCTTTAGGATTTATTTCCACATTACTAGGAAAAGTTCCAGGAATTCTAGTGTTAAGCGCGGTAGCGATATGTCCGAGTTGAATTTCAATATTTTTAATTGTTGTTCCTTGATTTTGTTATTGATTTCCTTGAATTTGTAATTAATTTCCTTGATTTTGCAAGTGCTGACCCATACTTAATATTAATTCTTATATAGATAACTTCTTATCTTTAAATTGAGTGTTATTAAATCCAGGTGGATAAGAAGGTTTATAATTCGTATTTCCTTGATTAGGTGGATTTCCTATAGAGTTGTTCATCCATTGTTGATTAGCTGTATTGTTATTCCAAATAAAATTTGGATGATTCTTCCAACCAGGATTACAATAATTCGCAAAAGGATTATTGGGTCTATTATTAATAGCATTTATAGTTTCAAAAGGATATTGAGAATCTATAATTTGTCCAGATGAGTTTTCTTCTAAATAGTAGGAGAATAATTCATTCCAAAATGATCTAATTTCTTTGATATAGCAGCAATTTGAGAAGCTAACATAGATATTGCATCATTTTCATGAACATTGGCCATCTTTTTAGGGTTTATCCTTTCAGCAGGCCATTGAAAATTATTAGTAGTCATTTCTTCGATTAACGCATAGGCTTCATCAAATGGTTTTGACATTAATGAACCTCCAGCAGCAATATCAATGATTGATCTAAGAGATCCTACTAATCCATTGTAAAAAGTTTGTATAATTAACCAATCTGGTAACACATGATGTGGGCATTTTCTAAGAAGTTCTTTAAATCTCTCACAATCTTCATATAGGGATTCTCCATCAAACTGACCAAAAGATGTTATATCATTTCTAAGTTTTGCAGTTTTTGAAGGAGGAAAATATTTGGATAGAAATTTTTATGATAATTCTCCCCAAGTTTTAATTGATCCAGAAGCTTAATGAATTTAACCACATCTTAGCCTTATCCCTTAAAGAAAAAGGAAAAAGCCTAAGTCTAATAGCATCATTAGATACTCATTCATATTTAAAAGTAACACATAGTTCCAAAAAACTAGCAAGATGTAAATTAGGATCTTCATTAAGTGAACCACTAAATTGATTATTCTGTACCATTTAGATAATTGTAGGTTTAAGTTCGAATGAGTTAGCGGCTACATCAGGGTTTTGAATAGTTAGGTGAATTTCATCTAATGTAGGGTTGGCATAATCTCTTAATGGTCTTTGTTGGTTTATATTTTCAATTTCTGGATTATTTGCCATTTGTGTTAAATTTAAAATTTCTTTCTTTTGTTTTCTGATTTTTTTAATAGTACGCTCTAATTCTGAATCGTAAGGTATTAAATTTTTGTTTCTAAATTTGCGCATACAATTTTTATTTAAAATTTAAAATAGTCTATTACTCTAGTAATTACTTCTAATAATTCTATTAATTACTTTAATAATTACTGTACTTCCCAGGAAATGGAGCCAAATATTTGACCCACTTTTGATATCTATACTTACAAAAATAAGTTATTGATATTGACAACGACACAAAAAACTTGATCCCGCATCAAATATATGTATTTACACTAATGATTTTTTTATGAAAATTATGATTTATAATGTGGATACTACGCAAGTATACATATCATTATCAAGTAATAAAGGGCTCTAATGGAGTCCAAGATATCGATCCCAAAGGGAAGTTAGAGAATTTCAAAGACAAATTAAAGTAGACTTACTTACTAAGCTAGCATACGGAAATTAAGAACACTTATACTAAAACTATTGCTCAAAAAAGGTTTAAATGTAAAATTCTAATTTAGAAAAGCATCTTTCTCCTTGTTGAGAGAATTAAGTGAATGATGAATTAAAGTAGTTTAGAGTTTGTATTGTGCCAAATAGGAGCATTCCTATTCTTTACCCTTTGATCCAGGTGCAAAGAACATTGACTAGTCCTATGTTTGATTATTGAATCTGCGCTAGGCTGGGAGGATACCGGCTGCCACTTCGTAGCTCCCACATTCCCTCGCCCGAGGGCTAACATCTACACTTCAGCTCTCAAACAATAGGACCGAATTGAATATTTTAGTCTATCACACTAAAATGTCCAACTCTACGCCCGATAGTTAATATTTCCCTATTTATTTGCACCCTCCTTCCAAGGCTTTTGACTTCCTTGAATCTCGGATGTAATCCTTACTATTGTTGATAATTCAACATATGTTAACAAATCAATTGGCCAAATTGAAAGTAAATTAAGTTTTAAGTAAAAGATTATCACAATTTTTATTTAATAATTTTAGGCACAGTTACTTTGATTCGTCACTTCACATAATCTCAAAAATAAGGAAAAAGACTAAGGAAACTACTCAGAAAGCATGGGAATAATAACACAAAGCATGGATTTCATTAAAGTTAACAAACAATAACAAATATACTTATCTCAATTCTTCTCCCCAAGCAGACTCCTTGAAGTTCCTTTGGCTCTTCCTTCCAATACAGCACACTTAATTAAACTCACTAAGACTCTCTGATTTACACTCCAACACAAATGAAGACTAATTGACTCTAAAATAACACCAACAGACACCAAAAATGACACACTAAAGGGACATAAATCATCTCTATTCATAGAAGTAGTCAAATCTTCAAAGGTTGCTTAAGCACCTCTTCAAAAAGCATCCAGGTTCATTGTATCTGGCTCTTTTCAACTGTGCCGCCGTCGGCGGGCTCGATCTCACCGTCAGCGGGCTCGATCTCGCCGTCGGTGGGCTTCTAGAAGGTGGGCTAATTGCGTCGATCTCACTATCGGCGGGCTCTTTATAAAATATTTAAAAACTCTTGGGAAAATCTTGCCGTCGGCGGCTTAAATCTCGTAGTCGGCAGAACAGTTCAATTTTCATCATTTTTAGTTCTTTTTTCTCCAGATCCGCTTTTTTGTGCTTTTTGCTTTCAGTACTTATAATTCTTTATTCCTGCAATAAAATAAAGAAAATATCTTTCTTTAAAGTGCAATTCATATAAAATTGGTATGAAATTCTTAATATATTTTCTAGTGATCAACAAGCAAAGGCTTTTATTGTTACATTATAATGTCCTTTGGGCTAAAAAATGTTGGGGCTACCTACTAGTTTCTGATGGATGTAATATTTTCTAAACAAAAAGAAAAAAATTTTGAATTCTATGTTGATGATGTCTTAACTAAAAGTAGGTTAGCCAAACAACATATATATGATCTAAGAGAAATATTCCAAACACTTAGAAATATAATATGAAATTAAATCCACTGAAGTGTATATTTAGAGCATCAACATGAAAATTTTTGTGATATCTCTTGATGACGAAAGAATAAAAGCTAATATGGATAAGGTAAAGGCACTCTTGAATATGTCTTCTCCTTGAAATGCTAAGGAAGTGAAAAAGAAGGTTGGTTGAATAATAGAACTCAGCTGGATATTTCAACTTTGGGCAATAAATTTGTAGCTTTCTTCAAAATACTAAGGAAAGCTAAAAGATTTGAATGACTGACCAAATGTGTACAATCATTCCAAAGCATAAAGCAATCACCAACCTCAACTTTTATATTAGCTCAAAGCAAAATGATATTTGGGAGTTGTTTTGCAGGCCATTAGTTTGATCTTAGTACGGGAGGAATTGTGAATACAATTCCCCATCTACTACACCAGTCAAGTTCATAGAGATGTTGAGGTCGAGTATCCTATTATGTAAAAGCTAAATTTTTTTTATTTATCTCTTCTTGTATTCTCTAGCCTTATTTCCAAATATACCCAGTTAGGATCATCACTGACCATCCACTTAAATCCATGCTCACTCGGCTGAATATTCTAGTCAGCTCTTGAAGTAGGCTTTGGAACTCAGTGAGTAAAACAACACCTACATTTCTTAAATGTTTATTAAGAGTTAATTTGTGGTTGATTTTCTACAGAATTCTCCAAAAAAAGGTGAATAAAGCAAAGAGAATGAAGTTGGCAACCTAACCTGGACTTTACACATTGATGAAGACTCAAGCTAGGTGAGTGCAGTAGTCTGACTAGCACTAAACAGTGCAACCATAGAACATCTCTAATACTTAATCACCCTAAACTTTGAAGTTACAAATAATCAGATAGAACAAGAAGCATTAATATTTGGTCTATGCCTAGATCTTGAAATGGGCATTCTATCTTTGCTAGTAAAGTCAAATTCTCAATTTGTGGTAAATCAGTTCAATGGATATCTCAAAGTCGGGGATGATTTGATGAAAAAATACTTGAATAAGGCAAAGATAGAGATAAGGAAGATTGCAAAGTTTGGGATTGAGCACGTCAGTCGAAAAGAAAATCAAGTGATAAATTCTCTATAAATAACACTGCTTTTGAGAAAGGTCGCCCCAAACACTTTTCTAATTGACCATTGAGGAGTTGGAGACCATGCAGGTGGAAGTTGAGAGCATAAAGAGTTGGATGGATCCCTAAAATGGAATGGTCCCTGAAGAAATAATGGACCCATGGAGATTCAAATTTAAAGCTGCATAATATCTCATCATTGAAAATAAAGTTTTCCAAAGGTCAACCACTTCATTGCTCCTAAGATGTGTAAAATAAAAAAGAATTGAAAGTTTGAAAAATACATTTTGGAAAAACAAGAGTCATTCTGGGGAAAGACCTTCACACATTGTGATCAGAGACAAGACTACTTCTAGCCAAATCTCATGAAGGACACAGAGGAGTTATTTAGGAAATGTACGTAGTACCAGAAATATGCCCCACTATAACACAACCAACCTTGAAGATGCAGCCAATCATTAGTCCTTAGCCTTTTTTCCTAATTCACATTCTTGGTCGATTCTCCATTCAAAGGACCAGCTCAAGTTCTTTCTAGTCATTTTAGACTATTTTCCAAAATGAATAGAACCAAAAGCCCTCACCCAGATTACCACACATGTCATCTAAAATTTTATTTGGACATATATCATTAATAGTTTGACTTACCCCTTATACATATCGTTGACAATGAAACACAATTCGCTAATCAACAATGGTGATGGATTTTTATGCCTCCGCATACTATAGAATTATCGAAAGTCTTCTATCTAAATGACCAAGCATGACATCTAAATCATGGTATACAACCTAGAGGAGAGCACATGCTACCTTAAAAGGGTTCTATTCATTCATATGACGAATTTATAGGTCTATAAAACTAGGGTGTTTTCTCTTACCTGTTATTTCATTCTGTGGATAAAAATTTTATCTTATTATGTGGAAGAATTCCCTACAAAGTTAAGCACTCATATTAAATTACATCTTTAAAGAAATAAGCCTAAGAGAAAACTCTCAATTGATATAATGACCTATGCTATTCATATTAGAGGGTTGGACTTTCAAAGTTAAGGTTTCATGGAGGAAGGATCCAAGTCTAAAGTTTTGATAGAATTAAAATCAAAAGGATGAGACTTACATTTTAAGGAGAGTGTGTCACAAGCAGGCCCAAGTAAAGGATTTTAACTGTTCAAGGAGGAAGGTTTACCAAAAAGATGGTGGTTGAAGAGTTTGGAAAAGACAAGTAACAAGTTTTGATTAATAGGATGAGATCAAAAGATGAGATCAGGAATGATTGGTTTGATTTGGTTTGAATTTTTTAGAGTTTAAAAGGGCCAGGTAGCAAAAATAGAAATGAGATCCTAATTTTAGAACACCTCTATAAAGAATCCAAATAGGTGGACTAATTAAGACTTTGGGAATAAAGCCTCCGGGCAAAATGCCCATGGCTTTCCTTCGTTCTTGTTACGTTGGTATCTTTGAACTATAACCAATCTTATAACAGGAAATCCTCCTTGAGTGTCGTGATCGTGTCTTAGGGAGTGCTTTTTAGTTGTAAGACCAATTGAAATGCCTCTATCGATAACTAAGAGTTACTTTATACCAGGGCATTCTTTTTAGCTTAAGGGGTAAGGTTGTTCATTTTGTATGTTCTAATCCTTAGAAATAACTAAGGTACCTACTAGACTAACCTAATTACTATACTTGGATTAAGCTAGGGTATGTGTTGTTGACCTCATTTTTGATGTGGTCTTCTCTTCTTCTTTTTAGTACTTAGGATCTAGCCTTAGGCTTTTCCTTTGACTATCCTAGAGGATTAGAATTGAGACCCACCACTTAGAAATTCAAACCACTTCTTAAATCCCTACAAACTCCACAAACTTGATTATAAACCCCTAATCACCTAGAGGGTTGAAATCAAATGTGGAAGTTTAAAGGATGAGTTCCTATAGGACTCTTTGGCCTTAGGACTGCCCTGGGTAGCTTGGTCTGGTGAAGGGTTGACTTACACACACACTATACTAATACACTATACTTTTACACACCTCCTAAAACCATACCCATACCCAACTTGACCTCTTGACTCATGGAGGTGATTCACATGGATGGTCCTTAACCCCTAAGCCCTCAGCAAGAGGGTTAGGAACAGAGATAGATGAATGCCTCAAATGAGTCCCTTCATGGCTCATGTGGGCTTGATATGGCTTCATGGCTCAACCAAAATGATTTCATTCCACTTATATTTACCCGATCTTCAATTTTCTAAATTTTCAATTTTTGACCCCCGGGACCCTACACCCGCCTAGCCTACCCAAAACCCTTGAAATTACCCAAAATTTTCAAAAAATCTCCAAATCACCCAAAATTCATCAAAATCAATCCCAAACATTCCCACATTACTCAAATTGATCATTCATAGCCAAAAATACCCAAAATTCCAAAAATACCTCCCAATACCCTCCAAATACCCAAAATGCCCCTCTTGACCCAAAAATCCAAAAAATCCGAAAATTCCCAGAAAATTCCAAAAAATCCCAAATATTCCCAATTTCATTTTGTTCAACTACACCATGGGCCAATTTTGTCAATTTACTCCACTTTTGTCAAAATCCCCAATTTGACCCATTTTAATCCAAAATGAACCCAATGTCAAACCAAACCTACCCAATTGACCCAAATTCTGGTCCAATTCAATTCTAAACTTCAATTCAACATCCCCAACACCAATCTAGACCAAATCCAAGTCCATTTGATTGGCATTTGAACCCAATTTCATTTTGGACCTTAAAGCCCAATTTGGACC